>JAVQJF010028830.1:0-10883 GCA_036023855.1 Gadopsis marmoratus | reverse complement strand
AGACCCAACAATT
Organism: Gadopsis marmoratus; assembly: GCA_036023855.1. Classification (NCBI taxonomy): domain Eukaryota; kingdom Metazoa; phylum Chordata; class Actinopteri; order Centrarchiformes; family Percichthyidae; genus Gadopsis; species Gadopsis marmoratus. The sequence goes on along the minus strand of JAVQJF010028830.1, from coordinate 10,870 downwards.
CCACCATGAGCAAGCGCTAGGCGACAGTGGCAAGGAAACACTGCCTTTTAACAGGCAGAAACCTCAGGCAGAACCAGGCTCTTGGTGGGCGGTCATCTGCCTCGACCGGTTGGTCATTCCATCTGACCAATCACGTTGTTACATTTAGCTAAAAATAGCTAGCTAAAGTATATTCCACTGGTCCATATGATGCAAATGTACTCCAATTCAAATGTCCTGTCATATTATCAAAGAAAGTATTTTTACTGCTTACCTTCTGTTCTGCGTCACTCATTCTAGTCACTGTGTGTTGGGCTGTAGTCCCTATGCAGTTCTATATTTCTACACCTGAAGATCCTTTAATTTGTTGTGGTTAGTTTTATGATTCCTTCCTCTCAAGCACTTGCCGTTGAGGCTCAGGAGTCTGCACTTCTTTTGGTCTGATCAAATGCATCATGACAGCAGTATCTTACACCTCATGTAAGGAAGGAGAATTCCCCTCTTAATCTATTTAACCCTTGTGTCCTGTAGCTCTGTCAAACATTTAATGAGTTTCAGTATTTTTTTGTTCTCCTGGATTACTACAGCTGCTATTGGTGGGATCAGAAGTTGTTTCTGTGTGCGCTGCTCTGAAATGTATTCACAGAGATTCGGTGTCAACGGTTAATCAGACGTAAACCAAGATATGACTAAGCGACTAGCACAGCTTCAACAAGAGGGGAAGGAAGCAATCAGTAGAATCAGCTGCTTTAGTGTTTGTTTGGGATTAGAACCAGCAGACTCCTGGCTTTGAGGACCGCAGACCAAATGTTCGCTGATGCAGTAAAATCAGTATTAACATGATTTTATAAAGTTATGGATTGCGTTGTGGAAGAGTTTGACATCCAGATGTGGCCAGCTGTTGAACCTTTCCCTCTCCTCTCTCCTGTTCAGGGTAAACTGGATGCTATCTGGGCTCTGTTTCGCCGCGGGTATGACCAGGTCTCCCTGATGAGACCCCAGCCTGGGGATCATGTGAGTACCTCAGCGGTGCACTATGGAAATATTTAATTTCATCAAATGCTTTGACCCACACCCAGTCGCAGTCACGTCTCCAGTTTCAACTTTTTTTTTGCCTCCAGTTCCTCCCTCCTGCAGTGTTTTAATCCTGTGGTGACCCACAGCTGTCACCCTCTCTCTTCGTTCTGCTCCCTTTCTTTCCATTCTTCATACATTTATCATGTTATCTTTTTATATGTCTTTTTTTTTAAAGATGACATAAGGGGATGATACATTGGCCTTGAAAGTAACAGCGGGTTAGGTTACTATTGTAGGTGCTATGCTAGTTAGCCAGACAAACACACTGTTTAGTAATCGATTTCTTGCACACTTAGAGCAGCTTTAATAAGTTGCATATATATGTATAGTATATTGAAATGTGTGATGCTCTATCCTTTTGTGAGAATATTTATCTCAGAGGATAAAAAGCCTGAGAAACCCAACATTACGTTCCAAACTGGCTCAGTTTTAAAAGTCTAATACTCTGTCTAGAAATCTGTCTCTCCGTCTCATTCACTCATGGTGTTTCTGTGCTGGCTGACACCTCCGTTGGCCATTCTCCATGCCGTTGAGTCAGCCTCGCGCTCACACCTGCTTCACATTAGACGCCATAAAACCGATAGAAAGCAGAACCGCAGCTCGCATACAGATGCATCCTTGTAGCTCGATAGCAGCGTTCTCTAATGCGTTCGTGTGTCTAAGCTGGTAAAAATCCTCTTCTTCTCAGATCAGCCACATGGGCTTAGCTTTAATGCCCGGCGCCTTGTGTCAAAAAGATACAAAAGATACAGAGTTTGGAGAGAAAGATGAGAGTTCACCGAGTACAGACCGCTCTCTGGGGATGTTTTAAAGCCCTCATACATTCAGCAAAGTCAGCTTTAATGTTTAAATGTGTTCTGGTGATTCTTTATTATTTCCAAGTCAAGCGTCCCAAGCGGTAGTTAAAATCATGCCTTATTATCAGAACATTTCCAATGATCTTTTTTAACGAGAATTCCACATTTAAGAGTGTTTTCTTGGCACCACAAACAGGATTTGTTTTCAGGTTTCCCTGAGACAAATGAGACCCAAAAACAAGTCACCATTAGCTTACGATTACATCTTTACCAAAAGAAACTGGAAGCCAGATTAAAAAAAAAAAATTTTGGATTTGATTTACTTAGTCCACTAATTTCTCTTACCCAGAGAAGCTTTTAGCAATGGCTGCATGCGTAAGCTCTGCATGACGCAATGCTTATTTTGTAGAAGAAAGCGTGTCTCTCTTTCCACTCAAATGATGTCGCCTCCTCAAGTCATTTGCGGTTTGTAACGAAGCGGCAGAAACATCTCCCAGGCCATCGAGCCAGCTCATTTCCAGCAAAATGAGTGGAAACGAGTGCTGGACACCTCTTTCCTTGATTGCAAGTGTTACCTGAACACCTCTATGGTATTACGTTTCCTGCCACGGCCCCACCCATAACAGACCTTTTTAGAGCAAAGTCCCACACTCCAAAGCTGGCAGACTTTCAAATTAATAGAAACGCTCCCTCTCTGCACAAGGCCAAGTTGGCCAAGTTTGTTCAGCCTGGATTCTTCATTGGTCATTCTGTTGCCATGGTGCGTTTTTCATCGCTGTGCCGACGGCCACAGCAACAGCTAAATGTCCCCCCTGAGACCGGCCTGGATCGGTCCTGCACAGTGTAGTGTAGTCATCGGTGCTGCGAAGTGCAACCACCCCGCAACTCAAACTACTTTCAGTTATTTTATTACAATAAACTCTGAGATTTTTCCGTAAATTAATGGCTATTTTTCTCTTTTCCATCACCAGCTAATACACGGAGTGAACATTTATGCAAGCCATTAAACCTTTTGTAATTTGCTGTTAGCTCTGGGAGTAATCCTCTGACACACATTTTACACTAAACTTTATCCGTCATGTGAGACATGTGTCCAGCTGCCTTTGTCTCAGAACGCCCACCTGTGATCCATCTGTTGCTTTAGTTACAATAATGTAATCACTTGTGATCTCCTCTCCTGTTGTGTTCAAATACTGTACTGACCCCACACACACACACACACACACACACACACACATTCTCCTTTCAGTGAACCCAATAACGTCCTGGTATGTTTGCTTAGCATAGGCTCTGTCCAGTGTGATGTAGAGCAGTGGCTCTAGGGGTCAGGCTTTTGTGCATTATGCATCTACTATTTGTATGTGTTTATTATATATGTGTATCATGTATACATGTAACCACATAATTCACCAGTGATAGACCAGAGTTAAGTTCCCAAGGATTATCTACATCGGAGACAGGAGTTAGCCATTATGAGAGTGTGTGTCACCAAACCACATCCATTACACTGACGTCAGAGTGTACAGTATGAGGCGGCACTCGCTCTCTCTCTCTCTCTCTCTCTCTCTCTCTCTCATTCACATAAATACAAGCCTCCCCAGGGAAGCGTTTAGCTGGCTTAAGGACATGAGGTAATACCTAAAGCAGACTACTGCCAGGGCTGTCTCCACCAACCGACTGACCATGTCTCTCACGCACACACACACTTCGCCTAGACCATTTTATGACCTTGGTGAGACTGTAGACAGTGGAGAAGGTCAGCGAGAAAGAACGAGCGAGTGTGGGTTACTTTAATCCGGGAAAATGTTCATAGATTCAAACCGCAGCTGGGCGCTAAGCTGGGATATAAAAAGTAAAAGCATCTCTCTCAGTATCAAATTGGTTTTAAATCCTCCATTGCGGTCTGCACACATTGAAATGCGCCTTATACCTTTTTTTAATTATCCTCAGCAAGCTAACAGCAACACTGGGGACTAACTTACTTCCTCAACAAAATTCGCTTTCCCGCCAAGGGTTAACTGAGAACAACACTCACAGTCTCATGTCTGTAGGCTAAGTATGTAGCAGCTAGTTAGCTTAGCACAAATACTTGAAGTGGGGGAGCAGCAGCCTGCCTGCCAGCACTTCTAACACTCACTAATTATCAAGTTACATCCCGTTTCTTTAATCCACACGAACTAAACAGTTTAAGAGGTGCTGGAAGGCAGGCTAGCTGTTTCCCTCCATTTCCAGTTTTTGTGCTAATCCAGATTAGCCAGATACTGCCGTTAGCTTCATATTTAACGTCCAGACATGGGAGTCTCTAACTCTTGGCAGGAACGTATATTTCTGAAAATGTCTTAATTTTTTCTTTAAGAAAATGAAATATTTTACCACAAAATTTAGGAAAGAAATCTGCACTTTTACATTCTTTCGCTGTATGAGAACTACCAAACTGTAACATATTCTGAGGAAGACATTACCCGTATACGAAATGTCTCATTATTTGCACTGGAAGCTGTTCTGTGGAACTAAATGAGCATTTATAAACACAAAACTCTGGTTCAACTAGTCACCCAGACCCAGCTGTAATCTTTAACTGCTGGGGGAAAAAAACTGATGATTCATTTGTTTCTCAATAAAGCCCATCTGGCATTGAGCCAACGTGCAGCGCCAGCTTAGAGAATCTGTATGTTGCCTGAAGGAAGCAGCATCTACACATCTCCTCTCCGTGGGTATTTCCATGAGGCAAGAATACGGCTTTAAAGGTTTTGATAAGATTCAGATTTAATTTATTTTGGTGACAGACCAGAAACTGGTGGCTGCTGCAAGATTCTGGCAGTTTGCTACTGTTTATTCAAACATTTTGGGGTTTTTTTTCCCTTTTTCTCAGAGCAGCGAATTTACCAGACAGAAAAAATGGAATCTGTCCTTTGTGACCGATTGGATTTTTATTTTGTGCCAAATGTTGCCTCCATGTGACTATATGTTTGTGTCAGAGAGCAGTCTGCGGTAGATGTAGAGATGTTCGGCTAAATGGAAGGGAATAAGAGTGGTTTGCTGGAGCAGAGGGCAGTTCGGTCATCTTTTCTCCCCTTCTCTGACTTTCACTCACTATAATTTAATTCTATAGTATCTTATCTGCAAGAATGTTACACTACTTACAGGTCCAAAATGTGTCCCAGTCTCCTTTGTTAAGTAGTCTTTTTTAGTTGTTTTTAAAGCTGGAATGGGCTGTGCTCATTCCACACAGCTTTGCAAGTGACATCAACCCCTGTTCCCTCATTTTCCACTCTGTAAAACCACGCTCCTGTGGCTCCAATCGCTGATACTGGTTATTAGCAGATTAAAATTACTTCACTCCTCTCTGGCTGCCAACCACATGCAACTATGGAGCGGTTCGGGTTACCATGGTAACAGCAACCTCTGTGAACTCAGGCGAAGCTTGTGGTCGGTGTAATTTTTTACGAGTAACTCGTGCGATTTCTGCCGGAACAAATTAATTTGTTTTACAGTCAACCTTACACTGTTTAAACTCTTCCAGCTAACTACTACTTTTTACCCCCCGCCCAAACATTTGTTCCCCATTTTATTTCCTCTATGTGGTCTCATCATGAGTATGAGGGAACTTTGCGAGTCACAGTTCTCTGGAAATAACTGTGGACTAACCGAGAGAATTGAGCTGCGATGTCAAAGCAGGGATTTAAGTGTTATCTGGAACAGCAGCTGGATATATATACACACACACACACACACACACACACGAAGGGGAGTGACTGTACCGTGGCCCTGTGATTGACTGATGTCATTCAGGCCAGATGTGCTTCAGATTAAACACCTGTGTGTCTGTACCTGAAGGTGTGTGAGTGTGTGCACAGTTTTACTTTAGATGTCAGTTTCTTTTCAAAATCAAACTCAGTTCTACAAACTCAAAACTCTACAAACTCAGTTCTAATATAGTATTTTCATAGTATTTTCCATATTATCATTGGCACACTCCCACACTACCACCATGAGTCTACCTACATCCATGCCAGCAGCTCTGTGAGGCTGCTTTGAGCTAAATACTAAAGTCAGCATGCTAACATGCTGGTGTTTAGCATGTATCATGTTAGCATGCTAACATTTGCCAATTAGCCCTAAACACAAAGTAGAGCTGAGGCTGATGGGAATGTCATTTTTATTGTATTTGGTCATAAAACCAAAGTACTGGACAAATGAAAATTTGCAGCACTAGAGGAAAAGTCAGGGCAAAGATATTGCAATTCATTCACCGGGAATATTTGTACCAGCTTCATGGCAACTTTTGCTAACCGATATGGTCATCCCTAGAGCCACGGTGCTATCTCCACTACAAGCTAAATCAAATCAAGTGCAGATTTGAATTCAAACCTTTTTAACCTTACGTGTCTCTTTCCCGACGCAGGGTAGATGCATCAACTTCACAAGAGTGAAAGACGAGTCCGCGGCAGCCAAGGCCCCACCTCGCACCCCGATCCACACACCCTCGCCCCCACCACCGGACTACCACCCTGTGACCCGCACCGACTCCTCGTCTCCCACCTCCACCAGCCCTCCTGCCAGGTCACCCCCGTCAGGCCAGGTACCCCCAGGACCGCCACCATCTCGCACCCCCCCGGGGCTTCCGTGTGCACCGCCATCACGCCCCCCGCCCAGCCTTCGACCCTGAATCACACAGACAAACTCCCCTCCCACCCCCCCCAATGCACCCGCTTTGATATCACAGACTTACCGCTCTGTTGACCAGTCCTTTCGGTTTGAAGGTTGTGGCAAAGATACTCCTGCTATTAGCCAAAGATCAGCAGTATTTTGAATCCCAGTCGTTCCGTGTTCCTCTTCTTGTGTGGGAAAGAGTGTCAAGTCAAACTGTAAGAGGGCAGTTTAAGTAATTTCAAACATGCTACCACCAAGCATGAAAAGTTGTACATGTAGGAACACCAGGAAAACCGAAATCATACCGACCTCAATGCTCTCCGTGTCATTATTTATGTGGAAAAGGAAGAAAATTGGAAAAGGTAATTTTCTACAGGGTATGGATATTTTCTGATGAGCAAGAAAAACAATTTTGACAAGCAGTTTGACTTGACATTGTCTCGTGCAGAGGGTGACTGGGGTGATTCGGGGAAATATTTAACTTAGTGTTGGCGTTTGTGAGATCAGGGAGGATTGTTGCTGGACAGCAAAGCATGTAGGGACAGGAGGTCCACAGAAGAATACTGCAATTGATGAAATTTCTTTGTTGTCTTTATCAACTACTGAGTTAGGCCATCGTTGTCAAGAGTTAAGGTGAAAAGCAGGTTGTGAATGAAAATCTGAGTTTAAACTTTGAGCAGAATGGATTGGCTTATTCCTCCATTGCTGTGATGGTGAATCAGAGGTTTTGGAAATCAGATTTCCTAGGCAATTTAAATTGGTCATGTTGTTAATGGTGTTGAGTAACGAAGATAAAACATATCTCGTTTGGTAAAAATTTTTATTTTGGACATGTTAAATGCTCTCAGTGCCAAAGTGATTGTTTCTTCTTCACCTTTCTGTGATGTTTCTTTCATCCAACAACATGCTAACCCAACTAATTACAGCCCTTTAATATAGAAGTTATCCAGTTACATGGTTTTGCAGTCCAGTTTTTGTGCCATTCAGTGACAGGGAAGTGTACAGATGTTATGTGGAAGGTATGTTTTTACAATATGTGTTTGAGATGCATTTTTGAATGTTACCTTGGTTAATATCTTTGAGGCTTCGGATTATGTCCTTAACCACCTTTTCATGTAGTTGAATTTAGAATACAGCAATATATATTTTTTGTTTAGGTATTTTTTTTTTTATCTGCGCACATACACTGCTGGGCAACAACAGTACGTATTTGTTTTTGTTAGCATTTGGACATTGAAACAAGCAACCAGAAATCAGGTTAACGTCTCTCCTCACATTTTTTTTTTTACACAATCCTGATACTGTACTTTGATAGCAATATGTGTGTTTTATGTCTTCAGTTTTATCATCACCGGTCACATTGCAACTGCAGGGCAGTTCAAAGAGCATCTAATTTATTTTACTCCCCAAGAGAAATAGAGGAGAGTACTTGAATATCGACAAGGTGTCCAACCACCAAGACGGACACTGTGCACAGAATTTAGAAACACAACAGCTAGCCAGTTCAAAGTCACATGAGGCTTACCAGCATTTCTGAACCCCTCAGCTACACTTGGAAACATTTAACTAAAAGTGGTCCAGTTACATTATATGCTGTTATCGAGAAAAGACAAGCTAAAATTGTTTGAATCTTGGTGTGCATTTTGCGCCCCATAGCTTCTTGCTAGCAGGTGAAAAAGCCACAGCTAGCACCATGTACATGTTTGCAGTGACTACGTGCTTAATTGGGTAAATGGGGAACTCCAGGGTGCAGAAAAGAGGTTGAAAATTGCTGGTATTCCTTTAATATCCAGTGCCTTCTGGAATTTTACTCGTTTGATTTTTTTTATACTTTCATTTTAATGTATGTCATTCAGTTGTGTAGCGTACCGTTGTGCTACTACATGCATTCATAATCCATCTCAGTGCTTCGCTAATGCGTCCAACCAGCCACGTTGAACTTTTTATTTCACTGAAAACGCCTTTTGATTTGACTTACAAATCCAAATACAGCTCAATTTAGTTAGAACAAATTGCAATGACAAGGTGCTTCATGTCGCGATCATCAAAGCATTTAGCATGAAATTTGACTACATTTCTGTTGGAACAATTTCCCATAATCCCTATATCTTCCTATCAAAAAGATGTCACTATCTAACCCTCTCCCTCTCAAATTTTGATTATATTTGTATGTCTTTCTTTTTGGTCATAAATGAAGATCTCATTTATATGACCTCACTTAGTGAAGTTAAAACATGTTGCACCCTTTTACACTGATTTTTATTATTGAGACCAAATACCTGTTTGTCATGTAGTGTTACCTTTGAGGCGAGACCACCAGGAATTACATTTTCCTTAGAAAAGTCAACTGTTTAATCCAAAGCAGATCTCATGAGCTCGGACGAGATGTATTAACAATGAGACGGGAGGAGTGGATGTATATTTAATTTGTTACATAGACCTCATCACACTATATGTTCCACTTATTACTGCACAAAATTGCTGAACTTTTAAGGTGTCGAAGAATTATTGTTTGGGAGACTCCAGAGGTTTTGTTTTGTTTTTTTTACAATGTGCCAATACTGTTCACCTAAATGCAGCATTGAAGCGGGATCAGTGTTTGAGGGGGAACTTCTGCAGTAGCTATCTCTGTCGGAGCTCAACGTCATTCCTAATCGAGATGAGATACATTATGTTAATCAGTGTTTTTTTTTACACGTATAAACAGCAGTACTGAAGCAAATATGAAAGACGTATATGATTTTCTCTTGTTGGTTGAGATTTCTTTTGTCCTAACCGTATCAATAAAGGTTGACTTCCAAGCTTCTACCAGAGAGGTTTCTGCGTGTGATTTCTGTTTGGACCCATGTGTAATACAGGATTCAGTGTCCCGCCTGTCTAATTCCCCCTTCTGCAGCTCCACCTCTGCAAATTTGGACAGTGGATAACTGTTACCATTGACAGTTAGCCCTGTATACTACTCACACACACATTTTGGCTGCCCTCAGGAGCACTGAACAACCTGGCTTCTAGCCTTCCACCAGTTAGATCTTATTTATCTTAAGCTGCTCACATGAAACTGATACTGTATCTGAAGGGGAGTCTCCTTTATCGAGACCATAAGCAGACTGATATTACCAACTAAAATATCAGCCTATTGTTGTCTAAATGTAATAAATAATGTCAGAGTCTGAGCTAAGAGAACGTGAAAACGTTTTAGCTCAGCAATAGGATGATTGCGCTTTCACACATTTGTTTGTAAGGCTGCACTATTTTAAAACGTGATGTTAACAATGGATCAAATGACTTAGAATTAGGAAAAGCTCAGCACAACTCTGCTGCTGGTCAGCAAATTTGCCATATCAACTTTTAAAGGTGATACACATAACTGTTGCGTGTTGAGGGGAAGGTGTCTTTATTGTGATAGTTAGGCGGAACGTAGAAAACAGTCTTCAGTAGGACGTTTCGTTCTAGAACAGGGGCTATGCGTCGTACTACCGCTTCTAGCGCCAAGCCGCAGGATGGTCCGTGTAGATATACTGTGGCTTTGAAGAAACGAGATGGGCAGCAGCTGTGTGATGAGGAGATGACGGCCAGGTGTGTGTTTGATGAGACAACCAGCCTCACCTCCTAGAAACCACAGGGGAACTGCACCAAAACCAGCCCAGATCATGACAATAACATGCTTTTGATGTGTTTACAGCTTTTTTTCCTCTGCCCCCAACTGAGCAATAAATCAGTTATCACAAGTTTAACTGAGTCATTACTATACATTTGATTTGATTGTTCTCTTTAGTAGATAAAGTTGGCCAGGGACACAAATATCCTGCGCTAGTAATGAGTTCCATTCACTTACTCCCAGCTAGCGTGTTACAGAAGAGAGAACCAGAAAAGTGGTCTCGCATTAGACGATTTTTCCTTTTTCCCTTTAATCCTCCTGAAGCTTCTTCGTTGATGGAGGAAAGGGTGCTTTCCAGTGACTTCCCCCAAATACTTCTTTCCACTGCGGCGCTGGGTTCACCACTGGCTACCTTCCGGTCACAAGCTTACTGGTAACCTTTTGACCTCTACCTCCCAAATCATCAAGAGGCAGCAAAGAGGTAGGACATAACTTCACTGTTGGACCTGAAGTGTGATCTGAGCATCCCCTTCCATTTCCAAGGATGCCACGCTCTCAATCAAGATGTCACATTAATAACCCTAATGTGTATAAAAACATACTCTGAGGGAGTATTCAGAATCTTTTTCTCTGGTTGGTAATGAATTTAATACATCCAGAATAGCCCTCATGAGCAGTTCCAGCTGGATAATTACTGTGGAGTCTGCCGTGGGGGGGCGGGGCGGGGGCGGGGGGCGGGGGGGGGGGGGGGGGGGGGGGGGGGGGG
>JAVQJF010028827.1:0-15196 GCA_036023855.1 Gadopsis marmoratus | reverse complement strand
TAACGTGTTGGTTTACTGACGTTTCTTTTTGTATGAAAAGCGGAACTTTTTTTTTGTTTTAGTAAATCACAGCACTGAAAAATGTTACAGCGCTGCTTCCTCGCTTCCACACATCATTTCTCCCTAAAAAAACAAAAACAAAAGCCAACTGTGATAGTTTGGTGAAACACAAATAAGAAGGGTGACCACTCAGAAAGTTTATTTTATCCGTTTATCGGATTGAAAGCAAGTGTCCACTTAACACAATGGCGTCTCAGGCCCTGCCTCTCTGTGTTTGTTGACCACGTGTCCAGTACAGATCATTAAATTGATCCTAGCTCTGCCCACCAGTAGGCAATCAGTCACGGCCATCACGGTATTTCTAAAATGCATTATGCCACTTTGGAATTATAAGGTTCTATCTGCGTTCTGAGCAATTTTGGAGATACTGAGCTTCAAAGTCTTTCCAGAAGCTGATGGATATTTGTTTTCTAAATAAAAAAATAAAATTTCAAAAATGCATGCAACTTAAAAAAAACCCCACCTCACATAATGTTAAGTGATCACAGAATAAGAATGTGTAAATTTTTACAGATGTCAGAGCCAAGGTGACGATTGCTTTTTTCACCTCTGTGAGGAGAAAGAGTCATGAAATAAACTTCCTTCAGTGCCACCAAAAAAAATCATGGAAAGCTCCTGTACGAGTTTCTGTTTTTGCTGTGTTTCTTTGTATTCTGTACCCCTTTAATGCCCAGAGACTGTAAGGAACAGACATAATGTCCCAACATGTTGAAGTGGCCGGCCACTGCAGGTTTAGGGTCACGGTGTCTAAGAGCTCTTGAGCAAGCTGGTGACAGGCCTCTCGCAAAATGACATCTGGGTATCTGAGAAAGTGTGCGTGTGGATTGAAAGTGTTGTGAATGTGACAGATCTTGGTGTGCTGACAGCGTCACCGCAGAGATTCAGTCTCTCCTCGCAGGAGGACATCGGCCCCGACAGGCTCGACCGCTGTTCGGATTTTGTAACCCCGTATCCACCACGCGTCCAAATTACGTCGAGCACCAGTTAACACAGATTGCAGTTCACACCTGACATCAGAATGCTTCTCAAAAAAACACCTCAAGTGACCACTTGTGATCAGATTTAATTTTCTCACCGTCACTGGATCCCAGAGTCTGTGGTGAAAAAGTGACCTCTGTTAGACCAAATGTGTGAAACCTGAGACTGATGCAAATGCAGCGTCGCTAGCTGGCAAGAGCAGCACGGTGTGTGTTTAGTGGAGCCGTAAGAGACAAAACGGTGATTTAGCCATGTTTTTGGGTAAAGGCTTATCCAGGAGAGATGTGATTTTGAGCTTGAGATGTGGCGAAACTCAAAGTCAGATATTTGCAAACGTTGCTTTTCTCTGATGCTGCTGACAAACTATTAATGACCAAATGAATCGGGTTTAGCAGCTATTTTTAGATGAATGTACAATGCGTCTGCCATATTTTGCATCAGGAAATAGGAAATCCGTAAAACACAACGGACCCTAGGGTCTTTTATTGTCACACATTGAACATGCACACACACGTGTAGGTCACACAAACGCACACATGCAGGCTGCGTCCCACGGCGAAATTCCTCCTCTGCATTTCACCCATCCAGCCGTCCTTCCTCCAAGGATGGCCTGGAGCAGTGGTCAGCCTTGATATGGCGACCGGGGACCAAGTCCAAGTGCTCTGCCCAGTCGTGGCAGAGCATGTTTTTTCCTTGGGGTTATAATTAATTTTTTTATTTTTTTATGGAGGAAACCCCTAGTGAGCATGGGGAGAACAGGCAAACTCCACACAGAAAGGCCTGATCCCCCGGGGGAATCGAACCCACAACCTTCTTGCTGTGAGGCAACGGTGCAAAGCCACCAGACACATATACATACACTACTAACCCAAACCTCACACCCGTGCAGGATTGTTGGAACATCTCCTTCCAAAATCCATAGGTAGTAATCTGCTGCTACAACAGCCTCCACGCTTTCCACCAGATTTTGGAACCTGGCTGCAGAGCTTTGTTCTCATTTAGCCGCAAGTCAACCGCTGAAGTTTGGGGGCGAAGCCTGGCTTGCAATTGGCATTCCAGTTCATCCCAAAAGCTGCTGGATGGGGTTGAGGTCAGGGCTCTGTCCAGGCCAGTCAACTGCTTCCTCACCAAACGATTTCTTTATGGACCTGGCTTTGTCCACAGAGGCACTGTCATGTTGAAACAGAAACACCTATTGTTTCAAATATCATCATTGTATGGTGGCTGAAGTTTAATTTCCCTCCAACATGAAGAAGTGGACAGTACAGTGGCTGAACGCACACTTTGTAACCTAAATGAGTGTTTCCAGTATTGCTGCATTTCTGCCATTTTTATCAGTGAACAAACTGCCGTGGTCCATGCAGTTTTAAATGTTTAGCTCTCAAATTAGGGCCACATATCCTCGGGTCTATTAACTATACTCGCAAGATATATTAGGTTTTTTTTTTTTTGTGATGAAGTCGGCTCATATTGGGCTTTGAAATCTTGAGCAGTGAACATCTGCAGATGAAGAGAGCACAGTAGATGCTTCTTGTCCATACTGTGACTAAACAAAGGCAATAATCTACTGACATCATTTGCAGCCGCAGATAAATGTGCAAATTGATTTTACAGTATTTATGTCATGTGCAATTGTGCTGCAATAACATTCACTTGTGTTTCTCGCACGCACGCACGCACGCGCACACACATGCGCGCACGTCTGTGGTACAGCCTTCAAAGTTTGCGTGTGTGTGTGTGTGTTTCTGATATAAATCATTTCAGCACAGCTGCAGTCTGCTGCTCTATCTATCCTCAGATAAGCCTTCTCAAATCTCCCTCCAACCATCATGTGGCCTCACAGTGCTCACGGCCTGGCCGCCTCTCAAACCTCTCCTGTGTGTGTGTGTGTGAGACAGCATGTGTTTGCCCCTGTGTTTAAGAGAATGTGCAAGTGTACAGAATGCTCGACAGCGAATGCGGGTTTCCAGAGAACATGCGAGTGTGTGATTATGGCCGTAACTAGTACCTACTAATCCCTGCAAGCTGATAAAGAATCACCTGCCCTTTCTCTCTCAACATCAGCAGCTGATGTGGAGACACTTTTTCTGACCAGTACCACATTTAAAATCTCTGCTAAGATATTATTTTCTAAAAATAAACCTTTTCTGGTCAGCCTAAATTAGAATATGATACGAGATTCTTCATAGCTTTTGCCGTAATTTCGATCAGCCATATTAACTCTCTATAGTAACTGCTGAGATCTGGGAACACGGCAGCATCACAATAAAGGGATGTGATTACTCTGTCGAAACCACTTTATTTTAATTATTTTTTCTTTTCACTTTCTAGTACGTACTGCAGCTACCCTTACAAACCACGTAGGCTACCGTTCCATGCAGTATGCATACAATTGGGACATGCTACTTCGTCTTAACATTGCGCCTTGAACTTTGGCCCTCCGTCTCTTACATCCGTCGTGGCTTCTGTCATCTGTCTGTGCTCTCTCGGACATATCCTCCACCGCGCAGAGGATTGTGGGTAGTCAGAAAAGCATGCTGGCTTGCATACTGCAAAACATGACCGAATGCAGTAGTACATCCAGGTATTTTTGGCATACTATATTTGACATGCTATGTATTGGGACATCACCAAATCTTTTTATGGCATACTGAATAGCATGGTAGTGCGGGTACAAGAACACACCCACAGACTACCAGAATAATGGAAGTGTGAAATATTGAGGGGGGGTTGTGAAGGAGGGAGGCGAGAGGAAGTGTGTGTGTGTTGAGGGTGCACAGAGGCAGATGGAGTTTGGATTTAGGCTCCTGCGGACGGAGCCGTCACATTTCATTCTTCACTACTGCCGAGTAGCACTTTGGGTGCCGTTTAGTGCACAGTGTGCTCAAACACACTCTCATGCATGTAGTAAAACATTATGCAAACATGCATTCAGATACAGTACAACATGACATATGGTATGAAATATGGTGTTTTGGGTCACTTTTGAGGACGAACTGTTGAATCATCATATGGAACATTTTAGGTGGAGCGATGAGGACTGATTTAAAGATTTGGATCACAGTTACAAGATCTTGTCTCCTAATTACTGACATAAACGGCTACAAAATTACAATGGAATTTGTCTTTCGGTGACGCTAATGTGCTTCAGTAAAAGCACAAACAAAAAATGCAAATGTCGAAATTCTCTGGTTTAAAAATGCTGCTTCACAAAAGCAGTTTAACCTGGCAAATGTTTTGCTTCCGCTTCTTTCTTCTTTTTTTTCTCGCCTTCAGCACAAAGCAAAGCTCACTGAGAGCAACACTGCAGTATGAATCAGTCAACACTGACGGGTGTGCAGAACACACACAGAGACACACTCATAAACACATACACCGCAAGCTGCCATATGCTCCTAGTTGAGGAGGTGGGTGAGAGCGAGTGGTTTTTGGATGGAGTGTCTTTTGCACACACAATATAGCTCAATGAGGATACATTAGACGTTCCTTCCCAGCAGAGAATCCCTAATGAGCTGGGAAGAGCTCAGCAACACACACACACACACACACACACACACCTTTACTCCTGTAGGATTTTGTGAGGCAGAAAGTGGAAACATGCTAGAGGCAGGGAAACAGATTCCGCCCCATTCCTTTTGGTAAAATATATCGATGTAATTCTCCGTAATCTAATAATCTAATAGACAGCAAGGGGTGCAGTATATTCAGGCTCTAATAACACCAGTAACTCTGTGAAGAAGCAAACCAGATACATAATAACATGTGGGATACAGTATAACATAAGGCCTCATGAGGCAATGTGGTGGCTTAGAGGACAAAGTTCAGGCCTTTCTAAGTTTGATCCTACAGTTTAAATGCATTTGTAAAAAGGGTACACGACTGCTTTTAATACAGTACATTAAGACATTCTGACTTTCAGTAAGGGTCAAGCTCCAAAAACACTGAAACTTACATTTCCCACAAAAGAACTTCAATAGCATCATTCAGTAGCCCTTCCCTGCCTGGTTAATACCCTTATCTTTTAAAACACATTGTGAAAATGATACTGTGAATTTGCCAATTTTCCTTCTACTGAAATTGTTCATCGATATCACTTAATACGACTTTTGACCTTTTTATTTAAAAGTAATTCTTTCAATGCATTGAGCGTCCCCATTGTATTGAGATGGAGGAAGGATTCTTGGAGATGAAATGGCTAGATATTACAATAGGGATAAGTGAGAAATGGAGGTGAAGTAAACCCTTTAATGTCCGCATTGGTACATTCCTTACAGGGCCCCGCCATTAATACATTAGAGGCCGACTGCCCTGTTGCTTTGCCACATTTCACTGCAGCTCTGAATTTCTCCTGTGACTTGGCAATGGTTACATGTCAGACCACATAACCAATTACAGTTTGTGGTCAAAGTCAAATATGGCGGGGGGGGGATGCAAACAAGTTTGGACGCGCTAGTCGTTCATAGGCGGATTTGTGAGAGGACCCGGATGCAGAATCAGATGTCTCCAACACATTACATGGGCCTTAACGCCTATTTATCCTGCTCATCTTCGTTTCGGGACACCGCACGTCTGTCAGACTGGGGCATTAGGCACGATTTCGTCAAACAGTCTGATCCCAGAAAAACACATTTGCGCAAAAAACCTACATTACTTCCTTTACTTGCGTTAAGCTCAACTCAAAAGATTCGAAACCTAAAGGCCTCACTATGAATAATTTTCAGCCACTTTTAGTTTTCAAAATCTGACATCGCACAACACAATACACATGTAAGATGCAGGGAATGTCACTGATCAGCACAAAGTCACAAGACTTATCGCCCCTCACATTTAACCGCTGCGAGCTGCGAGGCTATTTTGTCCCTTCCCACAGGTGTTAGGCGTTAATGCCGCCGGTCATGTGACGGCCGCTCGGCTTGGGTCCCTCAGGATGCCGCGGAGGCTTCAGGGCTGTGAACAACCAGCCGCGCGGCCTTCATCTGAGTTAGGAATAACGGTGTTAACAACTTCTCACAAAGTGCAGCCATACAGCAGCACTGGCTGCACACAATAAGGGAGACGGTGGCACTGGAGGTATTTAAAAAAAAAAAAAAAAAGATACTTGAGACATACTGTAGTGTTTCGAATGAGACTAAAGGCGTGTAACATGTCAGTTTTTGTCACTCAATGTTAAGTGAAATGTGAGGACCTCATTCAGTTTTTAACAAAAGAAGGATTCGTGTCAAAACAAACACAACCTAATTTCCACAATTTAGATGGTATGTGTCAGAAAATCAAACCGGAGCTATATTTCTTTTGTTCTTTTTGCTTTCAGAAAAGTAGCATAAATAAGACTTGCAGTATATGTAAATGAAATGTATAAACAGCGGTCACAACCTCACAGCGCTACAGAACTGGTGACACACAATGACATGACAAGGCTGCAAGGTGAGAGGAAATGGAGAATGGAAAAATATTTCTCCCCCTAAAGTCTTTCTATAACTGAGAATCCTGGTGACGGTGTATAAAGGGTCAGTTCACCCAAATCACAAACGTTCCCAGTGTCTGCTCAGAGTGACCTGCAGATGGATTTGTGTTGATCAGTAATTCACAAAATAGGATATCCCAAACTGAAGGCTGGTTGAGGCTGAATTAGGATGAACATAGACAGGATACATGAGCCCGATTTCTTTTTCTCATTCAGGTAAATGCTGTAATACATGAGAAAATGGCAAAATCTGTTGAAATCTTTTAAATCTGCAGTATAGACTATTTCCGCCTGCCTATGGCACTAGTTTTCTAGATTTTGAATACTGGCTTTTCATTTTGACTTATGTAAAAGTTATTTCTGCTCTCCATGTCAAACTGATCAAATAGCCTGCACACATGTACTGCTGTTATTGTGCTGGCTGTTTGTCTGTACAAGCAAACTGTACGAACTGTATATTGATGTGGGTTTGGGAATGCATACAGGAACATACTGTATTTGTATGTTTTTACACACTAAATTGAATCTATCGAAGGA
The DNA here is from genome assembly GCA_036023855.1 of Gadopsis marmoratus. NCBI lineage: Eukaryota > Metazoa > Chordata > Actinopteri > Centrarchiformes > Percichthyidae > Gadopsis > Gadopsis marmoratus. The sequence goes on along the minus strand of JAVQJF010028827.1, from coordinate 8,157 downwards.
AACGGTATTAATGCGCGCACACATACACTGACACACAGACGCACACATTTGCATGCAGAGTTTGACCTTCTGCCAAGGTATCGGCTCATCTCATTGGTGAAGCCCCTCTCTGTTGGGGGTTATAATGATGTTTCCAGGCTAAATCATATAACATGTTCTCAGCAGAGACGTAGACAACGGTGGACGAGGACAAAACGGGAGAAAAAGCTTAGAACATGATTTTAAAAAAGACAATGTGAAAGGGAGTAAATTAAAGAGACAAAAGAAATATCTGAGGTAAAGAGTCACAGACGACAAGGTGAGAGAGACGGATGCTGCACAAGAGTAAGAAATGTTCAGCCAGGCCTGTCAACCCCCCCATTTTTTCAGAGATTCTCCAGTATTTTTCCTTCTATCCCACCGTCCTCCTGTTTAAATATTTTCCTGTAAATCTTCCATATTTTTAAACTTCTAAAAATAAAAAATAATAATAGGTGTAGTTAAAAAAACTAGTTGGCAGTGTTTCCCTCTGGTAAAGCAGGGGGCAGTATGCTGTAACATTAGCTGTAACATGATCCATCAGTAAACCCAGAGAAGAAGACAGAGCGAGAAGAACAAGACAAAGAGGGATGGAGACGCAGTTGTACCTGCCAAAAAAGCTAAAACTGCAAGTACTTAGCCAAATGGGAGGAGACCTTCTCTTATTTAACGAAAAGCAAAGTCGGGCAAACTGGTGTTTTTTGTAAAAGTGTGCCATTCAGATTTTTAGTCTTGCACACGGTGGGAGTAGCGACGTTAGCCAGCATGAAACCCTGTCAATGATGACATTTGCGACAGGAAACGTTTTGGAGGCAGATCGGGTGGCCAAAGCTGAGGTGAAGACGTCGATGCTTTGCGCCAAAAATAATGTGGCCTTCAGCTTATGCGACGATTTCAAACGTAGCGTAGCAGCTGTCAAAGTGAAATTAATCCATAATGTGTACATGTGTCATTCAAGTAATACACATAGGTGTTTATTTACAGTGTGTAATGTGTATCCATTTACATGGTAGGGGTTTGGTGGTGGGGGCCGCCAGAAAATCTCCCTCATTTTAAAATTCCAATGTTGACAGGTATGTGTTGAGCAAGTCCCAACTTCCCAGGAGGACGATGGATTTTAGGTTAAACAGCTGGAAGACATGGAGGTGTCTCTGCAGACAAACCCGGGCCTGTAAAGGAGCTCTGAGGCAGGCCAGGATCCACAGACCCCGACGGGGACGGACACACACACATCGTCATTATACACTGACATCATGAGCCAGCAGCACATACAGGAATACATTATTTTAGACCGTAAAATGGCTGGAGGACACCGATACGAAAACAATGTGACATTCTGTGCAACAAAAACGTAACGGCACTGATTTGAGAGAGCGAGAGCTGCTCCACCCTTCAGCTGAACCCTGTATCGCAGCAGTATGTAGATGTGGGCGGGGGCAACTCCTGAGTGGGTATCATTTAAAGAATTATGAAGGAGTGAGACAGTGCAACAAGAAAAAAAAGTCCCCCCCCCCAAAAGAATTTAACACAAATGACCCCCACCATTTAAAATAAAGTTCAATTACAGATCCGGATGTTTATGGGAAGCCTATGTTCTAATATAACCATTGTGCACAAAACTTATTAAATACATAGTAATGGTGATAATGATGATTTTCAAAACATGAACCAACTCATTACAGCAGTAAATGTATTATATTAGTAGTACCAATAGTAATATAGTACATGTCTATGTATAAAATGATGCAATGTATTAAGTCTTATTCCTAATTTTAATGATAATGATCTCGTTTTCTTTTATTTTTCCAGTTTAATGCCGAACAAATTTAGTTGTTGTACACACGTGTGAACAAAAACATGCTGAACTGGCTGATTTCTGCCTTCAGAGCAGCACAAAGTTTTAGAATCCCTTTCCAAAAAGGGAAATGGACCCATGATCTTTTTTAGAATCGAAGTCCACGGCTGGCGTGCGTGAGGAAACTAGCAGATTCATATGAGTAGTCGGATGGTACTCCGATGAAACGGCTCACCAAAAGTGATGCATGTTGTGTTTGTGGATAAAAGGGGGACAGACCCAAAACACGATGCTCACTCGCCGCAAGACAAACGACAGTGTGAGCAAAAACACAAAGATTTTGGCAACTATCAAAGAGGCAATCTTGTGTAAGAAGTTGTGGATTTTTGCCACGTCAGCAGGAGGCCTGGATGTTTACGGGCGAGTTTCCCAGTTTGCTTCGGGGAGAGACAACACATTTCAGGAGGTGGAGTCTTTCTGAAACTGATTAAACCTAAAACATGCTCTTACTTCCACTGCCTTTTGTGTGCGTTATTGGTGCTAGAAATAAGAAATATATAGACGTCTGACAACCAAAGTATTCAGATCCTTTAGTTGCTTAACTTACCAATAGAACAATGTAAAAATACTGTTACAAGTAAAAGTCCTGCGTTCAAAAGAAGAGACGTATTATAAGCTAAATGCATTCTGCAAAAAAAGAAAAATGGCCTCTGTGTGATATATTATGGAACTACAGATTGTTAATACTGATGCATCAATGTGTAAGCAACATTATACTGTTGTTGCTGCCCGACAGCTGTACTCCACATACAGTTAGCTGATTTAGTCCAGTGGCTCCCAACCTGGGGGGTCAGGACCCTCCAAAGGGTCACAAGATAAATCTGAAGGGTCTGGAGGTGATGAATGGAAGCGGAAAGAAGAAAGAACAAAGTTTTGATACCCACTGTGTACTGATTTTTATTTTACCCCTCAATTTTATTTAATAATATGCCGTCTTCTGGGCTTGAACAGTTATTTAAATGAAACCATCTGAAGATTTTAGAGGAGAAATGTCTCTTTGGAACTGCTAACATGTCCTAAATATCTTTTAATACGCTTTAATATTTTTACTTTATTTCAAATCTTAATTTGAAGAGGCAATTATAGATAAATGTCAGATAAATGTAGTGGAGTAAAAAGTACAATAATTCCCTCTGGAGTAAAAGTAGAAGTAATAAAAAGTGGAATTACTCAAGTACAATTAAGGTACTTGTACTTTACTAAGTACAGTACTGGAGTAAATGCCTTTAGTTACTTATCACTGTTTATTTCTCAACAAAAGGATTAGAAATAACAGTTCTCACATGCCTGCACATAAGAAATGCAAACTGCACTCTTTAGCACTTTACATAGTTTTACAATGGTTATAAATATAAATTGTGAAATATATTACACAAAAGGTTACTTTAAATTAAACAAATGTGTTAATTAAATTGAGTTCCAATGAAGATATGTTATAATTAGAAACACCAATGGTGCATTTCTAAACCTGTACCTCCTCACACTGTCTGCAGAGATGACCACAGTTGTGTTGAAGGGATGCTCGTACAGTGGCAGCCACTAGGGGGGAGGTTTGAGTCTTCGTCTGCAGCAGAGAGCCTGATGCATTTGACTCAGGATGAGGGAGCATGCCAGGAAATGTGTTCCGTTTTAAAGGTTTGGGGCCCAGACTAAAGCTACAAATTCTGTCTTGTTACACAGAGGAGGCCACACAACTCCCAGTGTTCCCAGGTTTGGGTGCACTGGTACAGGTTTCCACCTCTGCTGGTAATAGCAACCTCAGCTAATTAACCACAGGCATTTAATTTGAGCCAGAGGAGACCCGAGCCTCGTTCCCAAATGTCCCTGGAGGAAATGGGGATGGGGAGAAAGGGAGAAGGACCAATAAAAGCGGGTAGGATATAGGTTCAGGGGGCCAGGGCAGAGGTTTGGGCCTGAGCACCTGTCGCACACAGCCTGGGAGCAATGAATGCTATTGATGAGTCAGGCAAGGTCAGCCCCGACCACACCAGGGCCTCCACTCAGCCTCTTTGGATCTCCGGCGCAAAGCTAGGGGGATTGTTGGACACCTGTCAATCAGGCCGGGGAGGGAAACAATCTGGACTTGGCTACTGTGCCTCAGCTGTAAGACCGTTAAGCCGGCCCAAGGCAAGCTCATGATATTCTCACGGAAACCACTGGAACAAGATAATGATCTTACAACATTACAGCGAACATTGAGAAACATTTTGCACACGGGCACATTCTGAACGGTGAGATGAGTAAAATACTCACGAGCACTCAGACTTTTGTTTGTGTGGCTTTCGTGGGGAAGCTGAGTCACCCTAGTGTGTGTGATGATGATGGCTTTGATTTATTTATAGGTCTTAAACACGTTGAACCCAAATGGATAACATTGAGAATGAGAGCACTTATGTCCAACATGGAACCAAGTGGCAAAAACTAAAACATACTTTACATAAAACCCAAATTAAATATCCATAATACTAAAATACAGCTGTAAAAAATATAAAATTGATGGCTCAAGGAAACCTTCTAGTTGATGACTCACGTAAACGTTCATTAATATCTTATGACCCTGCACCACAGATACCACCTGATATCTAAAAGTCAATCTTTTGTGAGACAACATGATAAGAGTATCTGTACTCGGATACAGAGGACGCAGCTGAGGCTGTTCTACCCGGAGTTGCACATGCAGCCATCCCACACTTAGAAATTCGTCACTACCTACAGTACATGATTTTTAGAAGAGTTAATAAATATAACTCGCCGCATGCACGTTGTCAAACCACTAAACCGAGTAGGACAGGCTTGGACAGAGACACAGATGTTTTCACTCAGTGTGCCGAATTAGACACATGGGGGGTGTACAGACGGTGATTGATTGACATCTCTCTGACCCTCATTAGTTTTGTTGCACCTATTAGGTTGGGAGAATTTATACCTTTTACCATCATCTCATTGCCTGGTGAAGTTTGGTGACTTTATTTAAAATGCAGCAAAGCTCCACGTAATTTCTATCTGAGCTGAAATCTAACCAGCCAGAATAATAAATAACCTGTCTGCAGCGTTCTTTATGTTTGTTTGTTTTGACGGTAACATCTTGTTTCTCTGCTTTGTCAAAGTACAGGTTGAAAGTCCTTGAGCAAGACGTTGCGAGGAATTCATCCCAGTGCTTTCACACGATTTCCAGGTGTGCATTAGAAAACAGTTTTTTTCTCTTTGCTCAAGAGTGCCATCGTTTGCAAAGCTGGAACTTGAGTTTACTGGCAATCCTTAAAATAATGATCTAGCTAGTTATTTAGGAATATACGGCATGTACATTTTGACACATGACCCCATAAGACAGGTGGACCCACCTAAAGGCCAACACCACTACAGCTGCAAGTGTGCTTTTAGTCTCAAACAAGAAGCCCCTGATACATTCGGAACAGAAACCAAATAATACAAAAAGTCCATATTGGAGGCTGATGCAAGAAAAAGTGTTTTTATCATTAGAATGCTTATGTGTCATAGTCGTCAACTGACTCGTGGTTATTTATTCCAAAAAATTACCATACCACAAACCAAGCGGCGCACAATTGGGGCCACTGAGAGTCTGGAGCTCCAAGGGCAGTTTCATGCTTAAGCCGAGAAAGATTCTCGGCTTAAGCATGCAGTTTTACATTTTTGCAGTTGTGGAATAAATATATCATGTATGTGATTTGAAACAGACAGAATATATAATTATGCTAAAATCTGTATGTACCATCAGAGACATTTTGTTTAGTTGGTTCAATTGTTGTTCAAAATGTTATAAAAACATTATTATAGACATATGATAAAGACAATATGCTACTTTTGTGTGTGTGTGTGTTTGTCTCTGCACAGGTGTTCGTGTGTGTGTGATATGTTAGGGGTTGATGATGTGACCACATTCACACAGGGGGAGGTCTCGGAGTTCTTCTTGAGCTGCTGGCTAAGCTCCCCTTAGGAAATGGCATTAGTTCAGGGAAAAGATGGGACGTCCTGTGAAACCCGGGGTGATCCCATCTGGGACTGGCCTCTGACCTCGCGTCTGAGAGGACCGGGGAGGCGTAGGGGTTGTGTTGAGAGGGGATAAGAGAAGCGAGGAGGACACCAAGATGATTGAATTTTGTTTTTAACTTCAAGGAGGGGGTTTGAGGATTTAGCGAGAAATCAAAAACCCCTCCTCTCCTTTCTCGTCCTCCCTCCGTCGTCCACAGGACCTTGCAGCTGTCCCATTTCCCTCTAATTTTTCTCTGTCAGATTTCAGTCTATAATTAGCAGAAAGACCTCGGTGACTCTCCGCACACATGAGTGTGTGCCTGGGCAGCCCAGAACGAATGGTCTAAATCCACCCCCATACACATACCCCTCCACCCCGCCAAGCCTCCAGATTGCAAGATTGACAGGTTCACATGTAGAGATTTCAAGCTGAACTTCGTTCTCACTGGCCGTGCAGCCTTAAAGGGCAACCCCGCAGAGGTCTCCTCCACAGTGCCAAGGGGCATCTTTAAGCCCCCACCGAGTCCTTCCCTTTGCCCGGCATTCCTGTCGTGGCATGGAGCCCCCACCTGCTGCCCATGTCGCGTTTAAAGACCGGTTTTATAGAACCGGGTTAGATTCAGCGTCTGTGACGTTACAAAGGAAACGCAGCTGAGTGAGCTCTGCTGGTGCCTTTGGTGGGAATAGGACCGCAGGAAACGCTGAGGCCTTTTCCATTACATTCCATTACCTGAGCCCATCCACGTCGAGTCGCCGTTGTGTAATCAAAGAGCAAGGTCGTGTTGTCACGGGTCGGCGGTTTGTCCGTGAGTTGGGTTTACTCGTCCTGCTGGTGTGACTGGGCCTTCCCAGAAATCCATCAACGTCACTGTGGTTTAGCCACCTGTTACTATTCTGCCTCCTTTAGCCAGAGAGCACATCAAGGCAAAAACAACAAACACTGGGCATCATCTCTGTTGACTGACCCACGTTGATTTATTAAGATCGTTAATCTTTACTTAAGTCCTGTAATCAAAATTCTACCAGAGTAAAAGTATTACCAGCTATATCTACCAAAAGTATATGTCAGGTAGTCTAATCTATAACAATGCATCGTTTTTATAAGATTATCAGACATTGTATGTATGATATTATGTAGCTGAGTATAAAAAGTACCATATTTTTGTATAATAATTATTGATATATTGTCATTCCAGCTGAGAACAAGTGCTTTGCGCAGGGACAGGTCTCGCATCAAACCTGGTAACTGCTCCTCAGAAATCCTCCCATGCCGATACTCGCATACAATGCGAGTGCAGTATATTTTTAATGGAGGTGGAAGAAGGCCAGTGCAAGAGCGCAACAGCTTGAAATCCAAGCGTAACTATTTCCAGTGTAATACCAAAACGTAAGTCAGCGTGCAAAATGAGACAAATGCCGCCCCACATTTCGGACGTGGCAATATTTCCGAGGAAACACGAGACTCATCCTAGAGTAAACCGTGTCGTTAAAGGTATTACAAAGTCCTTCTTTTCCCCCTTTTTCTCACACTTCATTTGGGCATTACTCTAGTTTACAGAGGCTTTCTGTGGTTATGGTGGATTTGTGTGGTTTATCAAGTTTTCCTGGCTTTTCTCTCTTAAACCCACAACACTAAATCACACATTTGTCTAAACAGATGTGGTTTTTACCCACCATGAAGTGCAACTTGTACAGAGGACCTTCTGAGGTTTTGTTGCGCGCAGGTTTTGATGGGTTGGGGACTGTGACACTATGCGCCAGCACCCACGGGAAGTGCACATCTATAATCTGTTGTCATATTTGAGACCAAAGCCATTATTTATCCAGAAACTCTTAAAAATGCTGCTGGCCTTTGGCCTCAAAGCAACATGAACCTCTTCCTCTTCGCTTTGATTCACGCAGCTGTGACTCACAGCCACGTTCTTATTCAGAGCAGAGGCGTCTAAAGTTAGCAGAGGGAGGCTGTAAACAGACACACTCACCTGATGAGGCAGGAAAACCACAAAGTGGGAATGAACAGAAATTCAAATGAGGTTAGCAGGTTAAGGTCGGGGGTGGGTGGGGCAAGCAATAACATTAAGACGCTGGAGCTTGATTGACAAGTTCATGTGGGGAGATCTTTACCATAGCAACATAACTTTGGTTGCTAGGAATAACATAAGCAGATGGATGGAGTGTCTGATTTTCCGCACTGACCGACAGTACGAGACGGCATCTGCTAGTGTGTGTGTTTGTGTGCGTCTGTGTGTGTGTGTGTGTGTGTGTGTGTGTGTGTGTGTGTGTGTGTGCGCGCA
>JAVQJF010028818.1:0-88588 GCA_036023855.1 Gadopsis marmoratus | reverse complement strand
AAAACTGGACTAATGTCTCTCTCCTCTTGGTTCTGGTTAACAGCCGAGCTGCAGAGTTTTGAATGAGCTGAAGTCTGTCAGTGGTTTTTTTTGGGAGGCCAATAAAAAGTGCATTACAGTAATCGAGTCGGCACAGTGTACATTCAACCACTGTTGGCTCCAGTGCTTGGAACACTTTTACTGAAGTACATTCAAGCCTCCAGTCTAATCTAAATCCAAACCTTCCTCTTTAACACGCCTATGTATTGTTCTCTGTTGATGAGTGCACAACAAACCTCAAACCTTGTCTGCTGTAATGACAAAGGGTCAATAGGTTCTCTGTCCTTTGTACATCATCCAGCTGTTTTTCTATTTTGGGTTCAGAGTCTCCAAGCAAAATAAATTATTCAAAAAATGCCATACATTTTCTTTGAATTCCTAAGCAATATGGTATAAAACAGAGTCAGCTTCACATGTTTGTTGATTTCTTCAGGCCTTTCATTTTAATGTTGTTTTAAAAGCTGAGATCAACAAACATTTGAGGATAACTAAATTACGTCATATATATATATATCATATTACGAGGAAAAAAGAAATAGGGCTTTCACACATTTCAGTTGTGTATTAGCATTAACAACAATAAGCTATGTAGCATCCATGCTATTGAACAAATCAAAATTAGAGGCACAGAGCACATGAATTACCATCAACGTCAAGAAGGTGGGTGGCCAGTATTCCTGGTAAAGCCTTTTGAAAGCATGCCACAATGTTTAAAAAAGGGCTGTTGTGTCGTTTACCTTTATCCCTACTCTACTTCTTACATTGTGTGGTCAAGTGCATTACTGAAGGGCCAGCAGTTACTTATCCACTAAGCTCCACGGTGATTTTTGTTTTTTTTTTCCAATCCACACTTCTGTGCCTTTCATAGAAACACGGGGACACTCAAGGTCATGTTTACCTAAGGAGCAGGACAATCTGTCAGTGCTGCAACCTCATGGAGCAGAAGAGCAAAACACAGTTTGTGTTTAGGCCGAGCCTGCCTGGCATGCCCACAGCGCAAGGACAATCAGACACAATTTCCAGCCTACTCTGCGTGTGTGAGCCGAACAAGCGTTTCTCAACAGTTTTCCCTAAAGCTTCTCTCATGGAAAAAATGAGCATCTTTCATCCAGGTTTTCCACGTCTCAGGCTACAGCAACACTTGAAAAACACTTTTCAGTTGGCCTTTAAAACGTCACTGGGCTTTATTAAGTCTTTGCAAAACACACAGTGCATAGTAACCCACATTTTCAACTCAAGTTTATTTCTATGGCACATTTCATCTAACATGCGAACAGCTGTCCTTTTGTTTGAAGGGGAGTTTGATTTCACGCACTAAGCAACATAAAGACGCACAATTTTAAAATGAATATTTTATTAATGGAACACACATTTTTGGCCTATTTCACGCGCCTCATCCGCGCCTATCTGAGCTGAATGTGCAGTTTAAACCAGGTAAGACCGACGGTCATCGCCGACCTGAACGCATCAGCAGGTGCATTGAATAGTCGCATGTGATTGGTCCCTGCGGCGTCGCCGTCGTTACCAGCTGCCGACCAATCCGGCCGCCAGCGACCGACGTCAGACTCGCGTCGAGCCCCAGTTTAACTCAATTCAAACGTTCCTCAGGTTTGTTTCCACGATGAACACCTGAACTCCCGAACAGCCGAACAGCCGCGTCGGAGCAGCTGTAGCAGACGCCGCCGCCGGCTCACCCGAAGCAGCCGCGCCGCTCCAGGAGACCGCCGGGACCCGGGACCCGGGACCCGGACCGTCCGGCTGACAGCCACCATGTCGGGTTTAACACTACAGGTCAGTTTAATGCCGCATGTTGTCGCCAGAGGAAGTTGGATCATCGCGGAGACGTCAGGCTCCGACATTAACACAGTTAATACCGATGTTGGTTCAAGTGAAACGACGCTAGTTGCCACTTTGCCGCACAGGATTTTCCTGTTTGTCCCGTTTCCGTCTCCTCGTAGTTCCAGTGTCTTTGTGATTGTCAGACAAACCCCTATAAGGTTCACCTGCAGCGAACTATTCACACGAGTCTATGGACAAAGGGGGTTATTTTACAGCTAGTTTCCATCCACCGGGCGCTGACGTGAAAGCGCCAGGTTCATTGTGCTGATGGGACTTGACGCCACTTCCTAGGATAGAAAAGGTGAACGCTACCTGCAGAGGGCGTGTCCTCACACACACCTGTAATACCCGACACGACCAGCAGGGGGCGAAGGAGTAATGATGTAGTAGTTAATGTGGATTAATAGTATGTATGTAGTGTATCCAGTGGTGGTGTAGAGTGATGAGTCGTTATACGTTCAATCATGTTCAATCAATACATGTTATTGTGAGGATCAATTGATTATCTCATTGTTTTCTTAAATACCTTAACATGTTATCAAAGTGGAAATTGAAAAGCTGGAGTTATGCAGTGTTTGGTGTGTTTCGACATTGGTGGTTATCAAAATATTTTCTCATTATTTTTCTTTTTATTTGACTAACTGACAAATTGTTTTGGCTCTAATGAATCTCATAAGGATTAAGACTGTAGCGGCCTAAGAAGGTAGTACACTGTACAGTAAATGAACCAGCAACATGTCTGAAGATATCAAAGCAAATCAATGAGGAAGAACATTTATTAAACCTTATAAGATCTGGTGGCAGAGTAAAATAGAAATCATGATACAAGTGGCATATATGTGAATGTACATTTTTGTCTTATGTACTGTATGTAAAAGTATTCGTGTTTAAAGTTAAGTGAACGAACATCAAGATATATATTATCTTATTATTATTATATGGCTTCCTCTATTTAATATAAAAACAATGATACACAACAAATAGGAGGGAAAACTGATTTATAAATGCCAGAATTGCAAAGATGTCACCATCAAGGAATTTGTGGTAAATAAGGTGTTCTTTTGATTGACAGCTCCTTAGAGGATCTACATTACATGACTTTTCTTTAGCTGATGCTTTTTGTCCGAAGCAGCTAACAATAAGTGTATTCAACCATGTGGCTGCAACCATACAACCCCAAAATTGTAAGAATCATGCAAGTACAGCAACATCATCAAATATGCTGAGCTGTTTCAAGTCTTACATTTAAAATCAGTAAGACATAGTTGTTGTTTTATGGGCCAAGGTGCAGTTTGAACAGATGAGTTTTCAGTCTGCGACGGAAGATTTGGAGAGTTTCTGCTGTCAATGGGGAGCTCGGTCTACCATTGTGGAGCCAGGACCTCAAACAGTTGTGGTTTTGTTGAGCAGAGGTTGGGGGGCCCCCCTTGTAGTGGCAGTAGCAGAGCCTTAATGGGCAGGCTGGGGTGTATGGTTTCACCATGTCCTGGCTGTAGGAAGGGCCTGAGCCATTTGCAGCACGGTAGGCAAAAACCAGTGCGCTGAGTGGATTCCAGCAGCTGCTGGCAGTGCAGGGTACGGAGGACCGGTGTTGTGTGGGAGCTCTTGGGTTGGTTGAAAACTAGCCGCGCTGCTAAATTCTGTATCAGAATGCGACACATCCACTGAGAGATGTCAGCCCGACTGAGATTCGTGCTGCCACCTGGGTTTCAGACCTGACAGAATTAGTTGAGTGCCACCTGTGTTACTGTGGTAGGTTAAGCCTTGTGAGTGAATAACAGCGCAAAGTGACTTGGTGTTTAGACAAAAGAGGAGGGAAAGTGCAGAGCCTGTGACTCCCAAGTTCTTGGAGGGCGAAGAGCAGGACCTGGTGGTTCACCTTGTCAAACATTGCTGAAAGGTGACAACAGAGGAGAGGGAGGCATGAGTGAGAAGAAGCCAGGCGAGGGAAGAGCTGATGGGGCAGCTGAGGCAAGAAAGGAGGGAGACGAGGAACGAAGGTTGCGGCAGATATGGACAGTGTGTGTAGAAGGGGAGAGAGTTGGAGATGAAGAAGTGGTCAGACATGAAGAGAATTCACAGAAAGGTCAGTGGTAGAGCAGTTCCTGCTCCGTGAGTGAGGGGGGGCAGCGAGTCCGAGAGCGGAAGATACTTAAAGTTAAGTCAATGAGAAGTACAAGCGGGGGGTATCTTCGGGCATGTTTGATGGGAGGACGTCTAATTTGAAAGAAGGAGAATTTAAGTGTGGAAGCAGGTTGAGAGATGATCTCCATTTGGGGCAGATTAGCAAACAGCGCCACCCCCTCTGCTGGTGGATCTGTGTGGGTGATGGAGCAGGCTGAGGAGAAGGCTGCACGGGGATCTGGTGTGATCCAAGTCTCAGTGAGTCCACAATTTACCACCACCATACCGATGGTTAAAATTCAGTAAAACAGCTCGGTGATCAGTTTGAAGTCCACTAACTCACCACAACAACAGCACACAATTAGACTAAGTCATACGTTAATTAAATTCAGTTACACAGCACCATATCATAACTAGGTTATCTCATAGCACTTTTTCGTATAGAGCAGGTCCAGACTGACTCTTTATTACAAAGACTCAACATTTCCCACCATGAGCAGCACCAGGAGACAGTGGCAAGTTAGTGAACACAGCAGACAGAACACAGTAGGTGGCATCAAGAGAAGGCCGATACTGCTGCCACCACAGTAGAAAGACAAACAGATCTCTATCCACAAGGGGGCGTCATTGTGTCATTTATTGTTGTTGATGGAGTGTTGGTGTGACTGTCACCTCTTGGATTAACTGGTCTTCCTGAAAAGCAGTTGTTCTCATTTATTCAAGTAGTTCCTCTCGTGTTGTTTTTTAGTCGCAGCAACCAGTGGATACAACCTGTGCTTTATTTCCATTCAAATTCTTTTAGTCTCCGATATAATTCTCCTTTAAACATGTGTGGAAGCACGACTGTTGGCTGTCCTGTCTATTGTAGGTGGTGGTTTAAGTGCAGTGAAGTGATATTGGCATGCTTGTAGAATCAACACAGATAGCTGGGTGATTTATATTATCTTCATATAATATGTATTAAAAATAATAAATAACAACCACATGCATCTGAGATTGATATTATGGTGTGTCCTTCAGAATGGTAAACTGGAGGGTCTGGATGAGGGGGATATCCTGGACCCAGAGTTCCAGCAGCGTCTGGAGGATGCTCGTACTCTGCTCAGGCAGGAGATCCAGCGGGAGCTGAAGATCAAGGAGGCCGCTGAGAGACTGCGGCGGGCTGTCACCAATCGCAGGAGCGCCGCCGATGTGGAGGGCCAACTCAAGGCCTCCAGCCGCAAGCTGGAGAAGTTGCACTGGCAACTGCAGGAGCTCAATGCCAGGTCCATGGCCACAGAGAAGGACAGCACCACAGGTAACTAACTTGGCTCATTTGCTGGAGTGCATTTTGATAAAAATTAAGCTGATTTTCAAACACTTTGACAGTTCATAAAAAGCAACCATAAGTCTGTCATTGTTGTCTAATCCAGAGTGAGATATTGTGACAATCATTGCAAGACAGATTGGTGTAACATTGGGAATATAGATATTCATTGTCCCCAGAGGAGTAATAGTTTTGGTGACTTCCAGACCTGAGTGCTGATGGCAGCTAGTGCCGCCATGAGTGCTGCCTTTCCACTTGACCAACGTTTTGGTCTATCGTGTGGTATTTTGAAATCAGATGGGCAGCTTTCTGTGACATATGCAGTGAATATTTAAATTCTTGCAAAGGTAAACCCTTGCTATTTGATCATCTCTTGACTTTTTCTGCTCTACAACTATCATCGTGCCAAGTTGTCTGTCCAGAGGATGAACCCTTTCTGTTTTGGACACTCCAGGAGCATGTTTATTACCAGGCTTAAGGCTTTTAGGAGAATATTTACCAAAGGTTTTCAGGCCTAAATGCAATCTTTATTTACTACAGAGTAAGTTGCTGATTAAGTGATGCTGGAGGAGGGAATGGAAATGTATGCAAATATCCACTTCACCTGCTTGGACACGGCTGACTGATCACTGCAGCAGTCAGACAATGTCTTCAGTGGCAGCAGAGAAGATTAATCCAGCAAATGATGAGAAAAGATGCATTGTGAAGTCAATTTGCAACACAAACAGATTTGAGCAGCCACTGCCTGATATTTTTCACACGTTATCTTTCAGTTTCCTCCTGCTGGAATATGTACTTTTCCTGACTGTTAATGCCTCACAACCGGTCCTGTGCAGTGTGTCATGGCTGAGGCTGTTCTTTTACCCTGTTTGTTTGTACTTGTGTACAGAAATAATCTAGTCAAATGAGATCACAATGAATGAATGAATAAATCACCACCAATGAAAGAGAATTGTTTCCAAAGATATCTGAAGCCTAAACCACCAGGGGATTAATTTTCTGCAGGTTGCTTGGAGGAAGAAGACGGCGAGTCCACAGAGTCGTGTCAGTGGGAAGACCTCACATCACCACTAGCCAGTCGAGTCAGAACCCTGAAGAAGCAGCTCACCATGGAGACCAAAGTCAAACAGGGGGCTGAGAACATGATCCAGACTTACAGCAACAGCTCAGTCAAGGTACAGTACAGTATGGGCCAAATTACACCCCTCACAACACACACACGTCAGTTTTCTGATGGAGATGCTTTTTCCTACATGGTCTGTCTGCAGCAGTGAGTAGACACTGACTCATGTGGTAAATTGCTGGCAGCAGCATCTCCGATGTGTAAGAAAGGACAGAGGAGGGAAGCCAACAAACAGTACATGAGGACCAGGCTGTTCTCTTTGCGGGCAGAGAGCATGATGTTGGTCAAAGGCAGTGGAGTTCATGCTATCTTAATTACATCCTGAACCACTTTCTATTGATGTCTATCTTTTTATCGACTTAGTTTCTTTATAATTGTGTTTCAATCCTTCTAAATATCTTCAGCTAAACTCTTATAAAGAAAGGTAGTATTTCAAAGGAAGTAAATAACTAAATGTGAGGGAGTACAGACAGTAATGTGATGGTTTGGTACCTCTAAAAGTATTGTGAGGGAATGCAGAAGTCAAGATCTTTCAACTGGGGATGCAGACATTGTAACATAAAGGGACCTATAGAAATCATGACAGAGGCAACACAGTTCAGTGACAATGACTGTGAGATACTGATAATCCAAAACATGTTCAACACGTTTTTGGGTTTTTGTATTTAACCATGTGGACTGTGAGAGGAATGAGTGAGGGTTTATTTATGTGTCCATAGGATGACTTGAGTGCACATAAGGTTGGCAGGATCGTGTGGAAAAAGGAGCCTGTTTTATTTTGTAATTTCATTTTTTTGCTAAACCTGCTTTGGAAATTTGCCTACGTATGACTTTGGAAATGTCCCTAATTCTTTCTAGTATTTCAGCAAAAGAAGTAGCATTTACAAATACAGCACGCACAAGTCTATATTGTAACCCGTAGTAACATTAACACCCATTCATCAGTTTTATTCATCGGTTTAGAGTAGTAGAAGCAATGTTGTCCATTTTATTTTCCAGGACAGGAAGATGCTGTCTACAGCCCAGCAAATGTTGCAGGACAGCCGCACAAAGATTGAGCTGCTGCGCATGCAGATGATCAAAGTCAGTCAAGTCAGAGACGGAGAGCGCGGTGGCTCACATGGTAAATCTTACAGTTCCTGTCTCCACCGGCACACAGTATAAAACACACATTGCTGAAAATGTTAACTGTGACAAATATATATACAAAGACCATATAAGAGATTCATTATTAGTTTAAGGCAAGCAAGAGAATTAAATGTCAATGTTTTTCACTGTGGTAGTCTCATGCTGACAGACTGAGTCTGACTGAGCTGTTGCTGTTTTTCATTTTTACAACAAGGAAAATGTAACTAAATCACAGGAGGAATCTAACTGATAATCAGTGCAATCATTTAGCATTACATCAAACAAAACTCATCACACATTTTGACAAAACTAAATATATCTCAACTGAAGGTCTGTTCACTCGCCTTTTCCACACCTTTCAAATGCATTTCATTGTATTCATCACTGGAGAATTTGCTCAGGTGCCATAGAATTGGAGAGCTGTCATCAGTGATTTAAAAACTGAGGTGTGTTAATGTCAACTGGGCAAACCCCTTCCCCTGGTGAAGACCCTGAGATATGGCTGAAAGCTTTGGACAAGCCAATGGCGGAGAATGGTCAAGAATGAATGTACACGCTCAGAAGCTGCAATAATTCATTTTGTTGGTTTTCAGATACAATTTCCTTGGAATCCATCATTTGGACAACAGCGCTCTGTAAAACCGATGATACTGAATTATCGCCTAGCCCTAGAATGAACAGGATATATATAGATTACCAGTACATTTGACATGATGGATTCTTACATTGTTGTGGTCCTCATGTATACCTTGAAATGGACAAAGCTGCCAGTTTTTGACCATATTAACTAATAACTAGGAGTAAGTGGTTTCAGGAAGAAAAAAACCTACAAAATAGCACATCAGAAATGATTTGAGAAATGGAGATCCTGTTGCAGCATTTTGAGGTCTGGTACAGGTATAAATATACAGTATAAATATGTAAAAGCTCAGATGCAAAGGTGCTTACCGTATCTGTTCGCAAATCTGCTGATGATGCCTGAGTCTGACATTCCCTCAGGTCACCCCGTGGAGATGATCAGTCCTCTGGAGCTGCGGGTGGCTGAACTCATGCACCATATGAAGATTGAATTGGCCGTAGCAGAAGGCGCCAAAAATGTGGTTAAGCAGCTGAGTGGGCATAAGATCCAGGACCGCCGCACACTTGCAGAGGTGGGTACCAGCTGGACAGGTATTAGTCTGTGCATTCTAGGTGAAAGCATGAATGCTGCTAACAAGACACATAACAGTTACAGACATTTTTAGATTTATTTGACATGTTATTTCTTTACCCTTTAATTGATGAGGATGATGTCGGTAGATTGTAGTCTGGTGAGCAGCAGTCCTGGCCAATGTTTGTTTTTGATGATAATGCATGAACATACCACCTGCTCGTCTTCTTTACATTGTGAAACATGAGAGCTGGTCACTAAGGACAGAATGGTGTCGACTGAATCCCTCTGAGAACAGTTACTCTAGGAGAGCTGGACAGGGCCGTAGGAGGTCCTTAACCCAGCAGCAGGACCGGTATCTGCTCCTTTGTGCAAGGAGGACCAGGATGGAGCACTGGTGTGAATGTCTCTGACCAAACCAATCAGAAACAGAGTTCGTGAGGGCGGCCTGAAGGCCAGACGTCCTCTGGTGGGCAACCGTACTCCAGTTTACTTTAACAACAGAATTCCTTTCCCCCCCCCACTCCCCGTTCTTATTAAAATGCTCAAAAAAGGTGCCGAGATTTCGAGCGGCTTCCCCAAACGGCAGCGTGACTTGCAGGCGAGGGATTCTCCACAGTTTTGCCCGGTAGCTCATTTAGGAAGCTGCCCGAGATAATTTCCTGTCCAAGCAAAAAAGACAAATGCATCTCCTAGCGCTCAAGCCACAATTGAGTTATTTCATTACACACCAGCCCTGGTCTTAAAGAGGCCACATCCTGCCTGGCTGTCTGTCCTGACGGGACGACACTTTTACCCGACTGCCCAGCGGGATCTTGTTTCAGCAGAGCGGGGACGCATGTTTTGGGGCAAAATAAATGTCCTTTTGATAAATTCTAGTCTTCCCATGGCATTATAATAAAAAAAAACTATCTAATTAGATATTATTCAATTTCAGGTCAGAGGTCAGCTGTCAGGAAAAGCAGTGGGTAACATGGGGTTTCCTTGCAAACTAAGCAGAAACCTGATATGAAGGTTAACGCTTGGCGTGTGCATCTGCAGTCTTATGCAACAGCCATATCATATGGGATCTCTGAGCTCAGGCCAAGTGACATTCAGCTGGCCAAAGACAACACCATTCAGGTCGGCGGGGGCGCTTCGGGAGCGAGATTGGCGCCATCTTTTACTTACAAATACAGCAGCTCTACCGGCTCAAATTAAATTGAAACGCGAAGCGTGGCTGTGGCAGGGACGAGCGTCCCCTCACTGCTGACCGAGCCTCCGCAGATTTAGATGCTGGTGTTAAGCTGACACACTTTTCTAATGAATACATTTAAAAAACGGAAGCAAAACACACAATAAAAGTTTAAAAAAAAAGAAAGCGATGGAAGGAAAACTCGCCAACGTAACGCGAGCACGCTGGGTGCAGATTAGTAGCAGCTTGGTGCAGAATTTGAGGCTACTGAAGCTCACAGCAGCAGAGGGAACACACTTTCTTCACAATCACAAGTTAATTCTCCCTCGTCGAACTATCAAACCAGAAGGGACAAACGTGTTTCCATTTCAAAAGAGCCAACAACTGGACACAAAACGTTTCCGCGACACGGCCCCATCAGACGGGCCTTTATCATGAGCCACGGCTCAACGGTATTCTTTCAGTAGTTTTGGCAAAGTTTGCATTTCTACTACTGCCACTTGGAGTGAAAGAAACCATCCACAGTATCTTTGCTTTGAGCTCTGAACTAGTCTCCCTGCAACTTACAGCTGGAGGAAACCTGGTTAGTGCGACAACTGCAAAGATCAGCATCGAACAAATGCGTCATCTTACTTGTGTGTGTCGATTTGTCTCCAAAACACACACGATTTGTGTTTTTTTGTCCCCCCCCCCTCCTTTTTGAAATTAGCTGAAGCTTTACAATTTCCCCTCATACCCCCTGGTGAGTGCCGCCACCACCCCCCCCCCCCGGGGGGGGAAAGTCTATCCTCGGTGGGTGGGTGGGTGCGCGCGCTCTGGAGGCTTCACACATCCCATCCCACTAGTATAAGTTGCGTACTGGACTTCCAAAGTAGTCCGGGATCCTGCTGAAGACCAACGCTCCATCCTCAGGTGACACCAGCATCCATGGTGTCAAAGTGAAGCGGCTCTGCAGACAGACCTGACTTGACGAGACAGCGTAGCCCTCAAGGTGCGGTTGAGACCCTGCTTATGTATAATATATATATATATATATATATTCATAAATAAAAACAGATGTTCCCCAGGTTTAACATGTTTTGACCTGCCAATCACCCAAACCATGCTTCTTCCTGTGTTGCAGAAAGTTGAGGAAACCCCTGAATATAAAAGTCTGATCTTGGCCCATCACTCAGAATGTTACTGTCTGTGTGATGGTGATGGTGATACCCCCCCAATCCATCCCATGCACAGACTTGTTGGCTGCTCTCTGCATGCCCCCCCACCACACCACACCACAGTGTCACACAGGGCTGCAGCAGTCTGGGGGGCGACAATCCACCCTGGAGGAAAAAAAGAAAATGCACCAACTTTCTGTCTTGATTTAATCCGAACCTCATGTAGATCCTCTCTCACACACACACACACACACACACACGCTGAACTTTGGACGGCAGGAGGAAGAGGTTAGCTTTAATGGTGGACCAGGAGACCCCCCCCCTCCTCCTATTCCACCAAGAACATTCCAAGTGGTGTTTGTCTGAGAGGAACAACAGCGTTTAAACATGACGAGACAGGCGGAGCGGCGGCTGCCGGAGCCCCGTCTCCGGTCCGGCTAGCCGTGTGCATCCCGGCTAGCATTAAAGCCGCCTTCGCGACGCACGTTCCCCCCCCCTTGCAAACACGCCATCCCCCGGTGTGCAACTGCAGGGCCCGGCGCCGCCATACGCCAGCACGCAGACACACAACACAACAACGCATAGCGAGTCTCCGTAGCACCGAGCGGAAAGAGACATGCGAAAAATGAGGAGGAGGAGGAGGAAGAGGGGGGCCACGAACCGGGACCGCAAACCGGCGATAGACCCGCCGGGCACGGAGCACAAAGGGGGCAAGTCCCGGCGGACGGACTGACCTGTTTGGGAGCAGCACGGTCCGCTGGATGTTGGGGTTGAATCCGAGTTAAATCCACTATCAGTAAAACAAAGAGGCGAAGATGACCGAGCGGCCGCGGAACAGGCCGAAACAGCACTCCTGGAGCTGTGCTGCGCACGCGCGGTGCACGGCCGGGAGGGGGGGGGAGGGAGGGGGGGGGAGGGAGTGCAACTCATTTTTAAAATTGATCCGCTGAGTGTGTGATTCATTATTAATTATAAGGAAGTGCTCCGCGACAGCCAACATGACATGTTTCAGACAACCACCCTGTTCGTGCATCTGTCCACATGAATAAATAAACGAACACCCCATCAGGCATTTAGTCAAATCTATGTGGCAATTTACAAAGGTAGGCAAAAAAAAAAAAAAATTAATAATAATCATCATCTCGTTGGGAATGTTTAGAAAAAAAACTACTCCTGCGGGGATGTTACCGGATAACGTCTGCACCAAATCTAATGGCAATCCATCCACCAGCTGTTGAGACATTCCACTGTTACACATCTGTATTGACAAGAGATTGTCTTGTTTACGTGGTCAAAAAAAAGAAGCCTTCAATCTTTCGACCTTTAAGCCTAAAGTGCTCAAACAGGCAACACAGTCCTTGTGGCGAGGCAGCTCTCGTCAATTCAATGGGATAATGTTAAAACGTTATTCCTCCATTTGTGCCAAAGACGCACCGTGTACATGGGGAAATAATACAAATAAATACTAGCCTATCTATTGAACATGGCGACATACGATGAAAGCAGAGAAAAGGTACGTTTAAATGTAGAACAGCGAGCGGAAAGGTGCAAATGACAAACAAGTTGCCAATAATAACTTATATGTTACAAATTGTAAGCAGCGAAATCAAGAAAATGGGTCAATTCTACGTTGATTCAGCTGACCGCCTCTGACAAACTTTAAATAAAACGCTCACATTCAAAGTCGAAGAGGGCTGTGTTCGATTGCATGAAAAGTTCGGATTTAACTGCAGGCACGTTTCTCTTTAAGTCGTTAAAAAGGTTAACAGATGCATCCTTACAGTGCCAGAACTGCTATTCTGAAAACGGACTATGTTGAAGTTAAACCCTTGAGGCTGTTAGGTTTAGGCTTCAAGTTGAAAAAGACTAGGTTAAGATCAGGGATGGTTGGCGTTACGTAGAGATTTGGTGTGGTTATGGTTAGAGCAGCAGGGTGGGTTGGATTTGGGTGGGATCCTAAACAGCTATTGTCATGAAATATGGCACGCTGCACGCCGCCAAACGGGGAATAACGATGTTGAAACAAGACGTAGCCACACAGTTTCCAACATCTCTGTTTTTGGCTCGGCCACAGGTCAACATCTGCTGACCCTCGGAGAGAAAGTCTCTGACGTTCCCACGTATGATTCATCCGCATGCTGCAGCACGTGCTTGGTTTTGTGCAGGAAGTAGAGTAACTCGATTAAAACCTTCCGTGGCCGTGGACGAGACTGGTTTAATAAGGTCTGAGTCACTTCCATGAGAGAAGTACTCCAAATTAGGGCTAAAAAAAGCACTGAATCAGCCAGTAAAGGGCCTCCAAAGAGGACGTGTCATGGCTGCAACACAGTAGTCATCACAGCTTCGTGTAAAGTCAGTGTTTCACATGTGAATATGCATCACATTTAAGATATTTCCTTCTACAGGTAAGTTGATCAGATGTGCTATTTGGGATATTGTTCTTAAGACATATTGACCCCTTTGAGCGATAAATATCGGAGCGCATTAACTGTAAGTGCTTTTTCGAAACAGAGAACTCAGAGGTCGACCTGAAAAAATGAACTTTTCCATGAAAGGTTTACTGTCAAGTTATACAGTATATAGAATGTTATTCCTCTGTGTCCGTATTCTATTAATTGTTGCTCTTTCAAACTCACCACAATTCTTGTACTTTTTGACCAAGCCAATATATATATATATAAATACACTTTATCATTTATATAGATGTGTGATAATGTGAGCATTTTATCGTATTCATGCTGAATCCATCATGTTCATGAATTGGATGGCTTAAATGTTTTCATGTTGTGTTATGTGTCTTTTTGTTTCATATCAACTTATCATATATTTCCAAAATACCTTTTTTTTGTTTTTTAATTGTTATTCAGTCCTGACTGCGCTGGGAGACCTCTGGAGCTCTATTAACTAATCTTGAGTGTTGAAATCAGCACTTATTAAGGAAGGTTTCTGCATATAAATATAAAATAAAAAATAAAATATAAAAATCACATCACTCTTGGGACTTCGATGCTTTCTAAGACCAAAACTGTAAACATGGGAAAAATGAACTCTTTTTCAAAGTCCCAACAACTTTGAGGGCTGATGCATACAACATGTAATAAAAATTAACTGCCTGTAACGTACAGGGGACAACACAAATGAAAGCGCACCGGCTGAAGAGAAATCTAAATTTTTGGACAATAAAGTGGAGTCACGTTTCACTTGGTGTCACTTCCTTTTCAACTGAGGCTTCCTGCTGAATCAGCAGAACACAGAAGGAGGTGAAGAGGTCTCACTCTGTCCCTATTGCCAGGTACAAGAGGAGGACGGCACTCTGATTAGAACAATTTAATAATGCAAGGACGTTTCCACACACAACGCTGTGTTTTATAACCCCAAGAGTCAAACAGAGGTGCCAACTACAATACAGTTGTACGTTATTCAAACGATGGGGTCCGATTGTCAGTACGCACTAATGTTGAGCAGATTTGGCCTTTTACAGACTGTCAAATGGGACTACAAGTATACACAGATATTTAGATACAAGACGTTTGTGCGTCAGTATTAGCATCAGAATGTACTTAAAGTACCATGAAATGACTCATTATGCAGACTGTCCAGTTTCAGGATAATATATGTCATATCACTGGATTGTAATTAGTGATTAGCGTCACTAATGCTGTGGCTTCAACTATTTTATATATGGGCAGGTAGCTTAATCCATAATTACACATAATCATGTAGTAGGTGATTTATATTTTTGTATTAATGCTCTGAATCTGCAAAGCAACTAGTAGCGAATGTTGCCAAATAAATGTAGGGGTTTGTCCAGGAGCGAGTGTTTTAGCAATCGAGCGGTTCATCTTCGCAGTAGAAGATCTCTGGTACAGTAGCGACACTCCCCGGCGGCGGAACCGAATCGTGAACGGGCTGTTTTACCGGCTCCTTCTCGCTGCAAGCCGCTTTCCGCGGCGTCCGCGTGTGAGATGCGACACATGGAGCCGGTGTGACCGCGGACATGTGCCGTATTCTGCAACGCCTCGCGTGCCTTGCGCGGCGTTAGCGCACGTCGCTAGCTTAGCCCGGCAAAAACCTGTCCCGAGTGCTGATGGAGCGCGGCGGCGCAGCCTCGCCCGAGGTCCGCACCGTGTGCGCCAACGTTCCGATGACGGCGAACGCCGAGCTGAGGAAGCTGCTGCTTTTCAAGGTGTACAAGCGGAGGTGGTTTGTCCTGCTGGTGCTGTGTCTGTTAAACTGCTCCAACGCAACGGTGAGTTTGAACAGCGCTTCGTCCAAGTGCCGCTTCGGTTCCGTGGAAACACGTTAGGTTCCGCAGTGACAGTATACCGTCCGCTTGCCTAAATTGAAAATGTGTCTTTGATGGTTGAAAAGAACCCAGAACTTTAAAAAAAAAAAATCAACGCTATCAGTTTAAAGTACGGAAGCCGGTGTCTGCCAAACAAACAAAAACACAGCACAGTTTAAAGTACGGAAGCCCGTGTCTGCCAAATAAAGCGAAAGTAGAAACAAAACAACAGGTGTGTAACTAAGTAAATGTAGTACCTGTAGCTCATAAACCTGATGGCTTTATTTTTTTGGGGGGGGGCTTAAATTACAGGAGGACCAGCGAGTTAACAGAAAGAAATAAAAGTTATAGGTAACTGCGACTGTAATTATTACTGGATTTGGGGGTAAAAATGATCAGGCCATGTTAAAATCACCTCAGTCTGAATGTGGCCCCTAGTTTGACAACTCAAATGTTCTGTGATGGTGACGCGCGCCTGTAGACGTGGCGAGGTAAAGGGGGGAGTTGTGTTTTTGTTTCATTTCAGTCAGCCTGTAACTTATTTCACCCGATCAGTATCTTCATCATGAGTATTTTCATCTTTATCGGCCATGACTCGTCTTTATTTTTTTTTTTGCCTTTTGTGGCTTAGAAGGACCTCTGACCCACTGCACATCTGTATTTGTATTACACACCATTTGAATGAATATTTACTAGTAAAATGACAAACTAATCATGTTGCTGAGGTGGACCCCTGCATCCAAAGAATTACAGTATCTCCACTTTTTAAGAACATTTATCTTTTTACGCGCAAACCTGTGATGCCAGACTTTAAACACGAGGAAGTAGACCGTAATTACTTCCCTCCTCTCCCTTTTTTGATATCTGAAATTCATTGACCTCTTTCTAGCGTTGAACAGCAGATGTGGCTGTGAGCCGTGCGGGTAGGTGACATGTGGTGTCCCCTTTTTATGTTTGGTGGAAGTTGATATACGTCCCAGGGGGATGTTGTTGTTGTAAAGCAGAGTTTCAGTCGTGCAAACGGAGGCCCTCCCTCCCTCCCTCACCTATCTCCGGCTCCCATGGGATGCGTCCTCTCTACGGGAGCTATTGTTTCATTGGGGCTGGTGATCCCACTCACAAAGGATGCTCAGCTGGCGGAGAGTCATTCATGATGTGGCAAATAACCGCTGATGTGCCAGAAAGACGTCAATCTGTCTGACGTTAGCAGCCCTACAGAGAGTTCACGGTGTGATTTACGAAAAAGACACCAGTGGTGGGCTATTGATTTTTGCCATGTAAATTGATTTGGGATGAATTTTGAGAACCATGCTAACTAATTGTCTGCTCAACCGCAGAAAGTGTCTCGGGCCATGTGGAAAGACGTCTGAAGCTGCATGCAGAACATGAAATACCAGATCTTTCATGTGAAAGAAATTAAAATAATACACCAATTATTGCTGTACTGGATTCCCATCAGGGTTGGGTATTGAACATCAACACATTTTGGGTACCTACCAACCAACTGATGTGTCTTTAGCACAAAGCATTAAAAACCTGCCAAGTGCCAAAAGCTGGCATTGAATGCTCTGTCACATTCTTAGTTTTGATCGCTTGTTTTCTGATCAGATGCTTCCTGATTTTAATGACAAGTTTGCAATTTTTAGACTATTTGATTTTGACAAAGTTATCACGTGGTTGCTTATGTCAAGACAAAGTGAAACTTGTTAAATATAAAAACAATTGGAAAAACATGCAACTTTGTGTTCCTCAGTGTGAAGTATTGAAGGTGTTGAGAGTATTGTATTTCCACTTGTCCTGGCGATACCCGGCCGCACCCTCCAGAGGAATTACTTTTCTTTCCTGGGAATTGGTGTAACCATTTCAAAAAATGGTTTGTTGAGCATAAAAGTCTCAGCACTTTTCTTTGGTCAATCTACTTCTACATTTACTTAACATTGTTAATAGGGGCAGTTTATTGGCCCCTCATTTGTATCAAACCCCCCTGTAAGATGACACCAGTTGTGTAGATAATAAAGCATCAGAAATGTCGCGACACAGGCAGCTATTGACAACATTACGAACCAAAAGTGTCAATACAGTTAGTATAGACAGAGGGTGAAGGTGGAAACTAGAATCCGCACAATGTAGTGTAGAGCAGCAGAATGTGATGGTACATTTAATAAGACATTTTAATCTCAAACATTTAGATTTTTATGTTAAAGGCCCAGTAGGTTTTCTTTCACGGGGATTGTGGCGACGCCTCTGCTTGTACTGTTGCTGCCTTTGTGGTCTCAGTGTGTATTTTACAGGTCAGATTCATTCAGTCTCTATTGTTTAAATGCAGATCTCCAAGCTGGTGTACGAGTATGCCTCGCCACTTTTTAAATGCCTGGTTAATTTATAAGCAGCATTTTCTTTTGGCCCTGTTATAATAAGATTTATGGTTGTAGTATTGTAACCTGGACGACTGTTCACTATGCTTCTGTGTGCAAAACAAATCAGTTTCTGGCAGTAATTCGGATAATGTTTTATAAGCACTGCAGTAACAAATGTTAACCTGCTCAGTGATAAAGTACAAGAAAATATTTATTATAGTGTGAATGTGTCTGAATTAAACAAATACTTCACTCACTGAGTAACACTCAGTTTTAGTTAGACTTTGGATTATGGAATGATTTTGGACACAAGACTTGCCATTAATAATGTGCCCTTTTATTCCTCTGCACTGCTGCCATAGAGATACTTTTCACATCTGATCTTATCGTGAGAGAAAAAGTTAACCCACTTGTGCGTATACTCATCCAAGAAATCAGGTTACCTGCATAAATGTAGCTGGACGAACTGGTTTCACCAACAGGATTATTGTTTACGTGACACTGAAGAGATGAGGTTACTACAGCGAGCAGACAGCAACCTGGTTTACTGTTACCTCCATGAAAGACCACATTCATATCCTCCATTGCACCTAAAAACGTTGGTGATTTGTGGTTTGCTGGGCAACAGGATGAGCACGTGAGAGATGCTGTCACCTTCCACAGCAATGACAACGTTAACGTTCATCCATTAGAGGCGGGGTACGGCCTGGACGGGTGGCCAGTCAGTCACAGGGTTTACGCATGCAGACAGACTAAGGGAGGAACGGTAGAGCGGGCTGTCCACCAATCACAGGGTTGGTGGTTCGATCCCCAGCTTGCTTATTTGCTTTCTTTTAGTATGTTCTCTGATCATACATTCAGTGCTACAGCGAAACATTATTCCTCTTATTGTTGTGCCTGTCATTTGGTGCCTTAATTTTTAAGTCTTAATCATTGGTTTTCATACAGTGTTTATCCCCTGTGTTCACCTATTTATTCGACTTTTATCTATTTTTATCATTTTATTGTTGTCTATTTTTCTTTATTTATTCTTGCTCTGTGAAGCACTTTGGGCTGCATGTTTGTAAGCAAGGTGCTACATGAAGCTGAGTGCCTGTAAAATACTAAGCACCAACAATATATTTTTAATTCCTGAAATTAGGACTTCCTAGGTAAAGCTTTCTGCAGGATTCTAAAGATTAACTTTAGTAATATCCCACACAAATTAGCACCAGGAGTCATTTTGAAAGAGCAGGTGTCACTTATTTGCAGGCGAAACAGTCAGAACTCCGTTGTGAATACATCTCTTCACGTGTCTTCCCAGCTATGGCTGACCTTTGCACCAGTAGCGGACCAGTCTGCCCAGCATCTGAAGGCCACTCTGGAGGAGATCAACTGGTTGTCGGTGGTCTACATGGTGGTGGCCATACCGCTCAGCTTTGGGACCACGTGGATGCTGGACACCCTCGGGCTGCGGATTACGGTACAAACTGAGGCACCACCAGGGGGCTCCACCAGGGGCTCCAGCCCTGTGATTTGTATTGTAGGCTGTTGTACTGAAAAATGGAAACCAGTTGGTGCCCTACTGTTCCTTTAGTTTAGTTTTTTACTGCGAGATCTCTGTCTTTAGTGACGGTTTGAGAGGAAAATAGAACACTTCTTGATTGACAGGCAATGTTACAGCACTTTGACCTTTCACCCTCCCG
Source organism: Gadopsis marmoratus (assembly GCA_036023855.1). Lineage (NCBI taxonomy): Eukaryota > Metazoa > Chordata > Actinopteri > Centrarchiformes > Percichthyidae > Gadopsis > Gadopsis marmoratus. The sequence continues at coordinate 69,221 of JAVQJF010028818.1, read as the reverse complement.
CCATCTTGACTTTGCAGCTGATTGTGGGATCCTGGTTGAACATGTTCGGAGCCCTGGTGCGCGTATGCGGGGCGCCGCCGTGCCGGGGATATACAGTCCAGTACCCTGTAGTGATGTTGGGTCAGACCCTTGGTGCCCTGGCTCAGCCCCTCATCATTTTCGCCCCCACCAAGCTGGCAGCCCTCTGGTTCCCTGACCACCAGCGCGCCACAGCGAACATGATCGCCTCCATGTGTGAGTGATTTCCTGTTTATTATTGGCTGGATGTGACAGCTTTCACAGGTCCGATACAGCAGGTACTAAAGTGAGCATACGGTCTTTACAGGGCTTTTATCAGTGGTAGTCCTTGTACTTCATCATCAGAGGTCCATTTCTTTTATTAAACAACACATTTAGCTAGTTGAAATATGACAGCAGCAATGCTTCAAGTTAAGACCAGGGACGACTGACACGGGGAACAGAAAGTGAAGTAAAATGCCATTGATTATTAACATATGACAGGAACCAACATAACCCTCAGTCACACATCTCTTTCCCCTCCTCAGCCAATCCCCTGGGAATCCTCCTCGCTAACATCATCTCTCCTTTGATGGCTGAACAATCTGCACAAATCCCAGCCCTGGTAAGTTGAACTAAGGGAAAAGTCTTCAAATCCGCTAATGAGACATTCCCAACGTTAAAGGGGCAGTTGCAGTGTACTCATGAATTTTGTAACTGACGTGCACCTGATGCTTCCTCCTGAGCTCAGCCTGGAGCAGTGGTCAGCCTTCAATGCAGCGGCCGGGGACCAAGTCCCAAGTTATCTTGGTCAGGGACGGGGCACTCCTACAGCACCAAGGGGCACCTTAGGGTCCAGTGTCTTGGGGTGTCACTTTTCCCCTCTTGGGAAGTGGTTAATGAGCAACAGTTGCCTCGTCTCTCAGTTACATGTATTTAAAATTAGCAACCAGAGGATAGTTCAGCATCATAGAGCAGCTGGGAAAGTCTGGGTTAAAAAGTAGAACAGTTAAAGCTCCACCTATCATAACTAGTTGGTGAAGCTACAGAGTCAGATTTCTTTCTCAGGAGTTGGTGGAGACCAAACCAGAGCTAAAAGGAGAGTGAGTATTGAGACGTACGTTCCAAATGCATGTTAATGTCGCTCTGTGTCAGATGGTTGTGTAAATAGACAACAGGTTGCTAACAAGTCAACCAAAACAACTCCACGAGTTGAAAATATGCGGAGCATGTTTTTCAGCCCCCAAGTGGACACAAAAAAAGTTATTGCAGATTTAACGAGTAATTATTAACCACTTTTAACTTCTGATGAAGCATATCTGAACAACATAATGTGCAAAAAAAGAACATGAATGTGTACCAACATGTTGAGCTAATGCGGCAAATTTTTTTGGAAACATATGACCACATTGTTCAAATAAGGTGTCCTGGATGCTGAGTGGCTTCAGGCACATAACAAGGTTACTGCAGTGTCCCGAGACTGAATCTTACTGGGGGCTTCAATAATAAACCCCGTCTCTCCCCATGTTTCCTGTCAGTGTCGACTGTGAACTGTCCAGCAATGGCAGAAATGTCAAAAGAAAAGCATCAGTTGGCCTAGAACCAGAGGATTTCCGCAGGGCATTGTGGGACTGCAGCTGCTAATACAGAAAGCTGCACCAGCTTGTGTGTGTGTGTGTGTGTGTGTGTGTGTGTGGCTCTGGCCACCTCACCTGCTAATGATGACAAACTGTCTTTAATTCAAGGTGCTAACATTCATTTATCATCACATTATGTGTGTTTCACCCCTCCTGCAGCTGCTTGCCTATGCGATCCCGGCATGCATCATCTGTTTCCTAGCAACAGTGGGGCTGCGGAGCAGCACCCCCCCCACGCCGCCGTCAGCCAGTGCCGAGTCGTCCTGCTCCGAGCCATTCGTACAGGGGATCAAACTGGTAAGAAGGGCACGGGGGGGGGTAGAAAAGACAAACATCTCACATTTAGAACGTTACACATTTATACATAAAGATTCTGCTAAACCACCAAACTTGAAGCTGCATCAGGCTGAACTCCAAGTCACAAAGTGATGCTGCAGCAGAGGAGCATCAGACCCCCCCGTTACCTGATCACCTTCGACTTTAAGTTTACTGTCACCAAGTTTACCTTCAACATAAGATACATAAACCGTGTTTAAACCCATGCAAGCTCAAATAAAATACAACCTACACCAAGTGACAGCATAACATAAAACCCGGGTCGTCTTCATCATCTAGCGGTGCAACAGATCGCAGTTGATTCGTCTGTGATCCGATCCAAACTGTGAGTTTTGGGATCCGTTGCACGACTAATCGTCACACACCTGGGAAAGCAAGAAACATGTGAATACTGACACTATTTGTCGATCGAGTATTTTGTTAATGGATTTAATTGTGAGTACATTTCTAAGCAAAAATGTCAAGTGGTTTCTGCTTCTCAAATGTGAATATTTGTGTTTTCTTTGTCTTTCATCATAAATCAGAGGAGTCACCCGATGACGTTTTGATATGTCGACACATATTTGATTTGCCTGTGACGAAACACGGAAATCCTCGTCACAATCTCAACCATACTTTACATTTATTGGTTCAGGGACGAGCATCTGAGCATGCACTCTCTTTTCCAGCAACATTTACAACAACCAGAAGCTCATTGTGTTTTATGACTTACGTATTTTCACTTTCACTGCCGTGTCATGTTTCGCGTGCTGGTGCTCTGGTGTTGGTTCCCTGGTTGAATGCTGTTCACAAACCCGTCTGTCTCCTCCGTAGTTACTGAAGAACAAAGCCTACCTCGTCCTGCTGCTGTGCTTCGGCTCGGGCATCGCTGTTTTCACCTGCTTCTCCACACTGCTGGAGCAGATCATGTGCGTGCAGGGATACACCAATGTAAGTAGACAACATACTGATTTCCATGGGGAACAATTAGGTACTAATTGAACCAATTATTATCCAATGAGCATAATAATGTTTGTGGATATACAATCTAAAAGCAGGAAAATTGGGAAGAAAGACCATGGATCAATAAATAAGTGTATTATTTACCAGGAATTGACAGCACAAAAATGATCTTAAGTATCTGATGGAAAAGAGGATAGAAAAGGAACCCTGCTTTTTTTTGCAGTGTGTTTTAGAAACACACTCAGATGCTGAATGAGCCCATAAAATCTCCCCACCGCAGGGCTTTGCTGGCATTTGTGGCGCTCTCTTCATCGTGTTTGGCATCGTGGGCGCCGGCGCTCTGGGTCTCTACGTCGACAAGACCAAGAAGTTCATCGAAGCCACAAAGATCAACATGAGCTTCACTGCTATCGCATGCATCGCCTTCTCAGTGGTGAGAACAGGAGACCGTTTACAGCTCAACGCCTGTTTGTATTTGTAGTTTATTTAAAGGAGAGTGGACCCTCTCGCACCCTTCCGCTACTCGTCTGCTGCGTGTGACAGACGTAACAGGCACAGTTTGATGTGCAAAAAACACTTTTAAGATGGCTTTTGCTCATCAATGTGTTTTTACAGTTAAATATATTTTGCTGTAATGCAAAATGCAGCGGTAACCAGAAGGGGTTACCCAGAGGACACCAAACCATTGTTTTGGAGTGGAACCTTTGTTCTGCACTGTAGCTTTAAATGATGAGTTCCATCCCAAAAGCAGCTCACGTGATTGTGTGAATGAACATCTGTACCCACTGAACAACAAAGATCCAACACTACACATCTTACACCGTAGTGGCTATTATCTGTTTCCTGTAGTTACTGCTGATGCTGTTTGCTTTCTTTCTTTATTAGCTTCTGGAGATCTTTCGGGCAAACTCTGGGACGTGTTTTTCATTTGGGATTTTTCACTCATCATTATTTATTAATATTATTTTTTGCGGTGGGTGATTGCTGCTCATGCAAACTAAAATGTATTAAAATAGCAAATGGACCAAATGTTTTAATGAACAGCAATAAAGCTGGCGCACTCTTCAGTAATACAAATGGACACTTGTTTAATATATGAAAATGATATTCACTCTTTTGTATGTTCATGTGGACGCTATTGAGCAGGAAAGGCACACAGAGATATGAAGCTTTTAAGGAAAAATTAAAGCAACGTTTGATGCCCATAACTTTGTTCCAAAGCTATTTTTCCCGCCCTGTTGATGTTCTGCTCTCGGGTCTCCTCGGCTCAGGTGTCTCTGATGAGGGAGCAGAAAGCCGCCATGGCTGTCGTCTGCTCTCTTTTTGGCCTTTTTGGCTTCTCCATTTACCCGGTGGCCATGGAGCTGTCTGTGGAGTGTTCGTATCCCGTCGGAGAGGCCACGTCAGCCGGACTCATCTTCGTATCGGGGTACGACTGTCTGACATACAGTACACACGGTACACCGTACGGCGGATACTTTTTATTTTACTGACGTTCACCAAAAATAATCTGGAGTTTTTGAAAGTTGTTATCTTAATGCTCACTCGCTGCAACGGTTAGTCAATGGAGATAAAATTAATTTCCAACTATTTTGATCATAATCCATTCGTTTCAGTCATTTTCTGCATTTCTTTGTCATTTATGACAGTAAATGAAGAGTCTTTGGGTTTTGGACTGTTGGTCAGACAAAAGATGCAATTTGATGAAGCCACTTTGGGCTCTGGGAAACTGATTTTTCACAATTTGAGATTTTTATAGACTTAATTGTGAAAATAATGGGCAGATTAATCAATAATGAAAATAATCATTAGCTGCAGCCCATGTCCTTTTTCAGGAGCACAGCTCAGAATATGTTTCATGCAATAGAAGGTCAGACGAACAATGGTTAGAAAATCCAAATGAGTAAATCAAAAATAAATCAAATTTCTAGCAATAATAATGATAACAGTACTTGTATGTAGTCATGACTGGATTTTTTTTTTTTTTGTGGTCTTTTCCAGACAGGTTCAGTCCCTTCTCTACATAATCCTTCTCCAGGCTTTAACCAAACCGCTTGCAGAATGTCCTCTGTCGACCTGCGGGAATGCAGTGCTGAGCTGGAAGGGTAGGTCACGTGATCATCTCCCTGAGCCGAGTTCGCTCTCGCCTTCTTTGATTTAAAGCGTCGCCGTCCTGCTGAGTTGGTGAACGTGAGCATTATAGTGTGTTCCGTGTGCAGTTTGCTGGCCTCAACGCAAAAAGATTTCCAGGTGTTAAAGTCGAAAGTATTAAGTTGCACACAGACTTTAACTTCAGTTTCTGCTTGCGTGCATTCACCTTGTAGTGTTGCAACACTGGTGTTGCAAACGTTTCGAGCTATTTGATTTGGTTGATTGAACCTTTCATCCATCTATCTATTCAGTGCAAAGGTATAAAATAGACAAGAACTTGAGTTGAGACTGTTTTGTGATAAAGATCAACTAAGAGAAGGTAAGTAGTGAAGTAGCAACATTTAGAGCATTTCATTGTAACATTTAGAAATTGTCAGATTTATCTGAGGACATATCGTATGTATTCTTTCAGATGTTATTAAGACCCCCCCCTCCATATTTTGAAAAATGTGACACCAAATTGCCCACAAGCACTTTGATCAATCATTTATAGCCACAATAAGAATATAATGTTGATTGCAACATATGTACCAGTGGTTTGAAAATAAAACATTCACTTACATTAAAAGTCCTTTGACTTCCTCTACTTTGCTGCTATTGGGGTTGTTGAGTAACGGGGGAACTCATTTCTCGCCCTCCCTCAGTGCCCATGATGGTGATGGCAGGACTGTGCAGTCTGTTCGCCTGCTGCTTCGTCATCTTCTTCCACACACGATACAGGCGACTGGAGGCTGAGGAACAAGCCACTTATGGGACGAAACAAAGCAAAGGGAAAGGCCCGACGACCACTGAGGACGCTCCGAGTGTGGAGACGTGATCCTGCCGAGAGGCTCGCGACGAGAGACTTCTGGGTGTGATCACATTTACAGTTCGTTTTCTGAACCTCTGATTCATAGGTAGAATAGTTTTCTAATCGAGACATTCCCATTGATACTTTCGTACGACATCGGGGCATTTTTCATCATCCTGACATTTCGGCACATGGCAGAGCATTTTGAAGTCATCCGCAGGATTCCTGTCAACAAGTCACCAAACTGTGGACGACTTCAAACTCAGACCCTCGCGGACTGACGGCTAGATGTGGGGAAACTTGAGTATAGTGATTTAATTTTTTTAACGTTTTGATTCCTGAATCAATATTATTTTATTATAGATTCATTTTTATATTTACGTCTGTTGTATTTTCTGTGACTTTCACAGTAGAGACAGACAGGAAATGGGGGAGGGGTAGAGGGATGACATGCAGCAAAGGGCTGCAAAAATAAAATATAAACATTTATATGCAGTATAGCAATAAATAAGCGTGTAAATGAATAAATAATAAAACTCCAAAATACTGACTGACAGTAGTATGTTCTGACTGCGTTGTCTTTGGAAATGTGACTCATGATATAGAGTCTCCAGAAGTGAACGGTAAAACCTGTGGTCTAGTGTTAAAAGAGCAAACAGAAGTCGCAATAAATCATAATATCAAATCGGGAGATAAGCATCTCGTCCCAAAACCTGATGTTTACTGCTGATGTTTTAAATCCCTGAAACATTTCCTGACTCCACTGGAGCTGCATGTGTTGTCACGTCATCATAGGCACAGCTGTATGTCATCCTCTTGTACTGAAGCCACTGTAAGAGATGGGGTTTGCTGCTAACATACTGAGAAAAATGCATTAACTCTACATGTTAATCAGGTTTTGTGCAGGTCTCTGAAAACTACATGCGTGGAACTGAAACGTGACCGTTTCCTGTTTAACTGTACCACTAATTGTGTTCTGTGTTATTTCTGTTATGTTGTTGTGGAAGAAAATACTTAATGCCTTACATTTGCCTCCATGTTTATAAGATGTTGAAGCCTTCTAGACAGACCGGTGTGGTGGTGGGGGGGGTTTAAAGATTTAGTGATTTTTAAACTAAAGGGGATGTGATCATGTGACAGACGCACACAGCTGGAATGGGAGGAATATGAAGTCCCTTCTCACTTGAATGTGTTTCCAAAGGCCAAGACTGACGATGAGAGCTTCTGTAATGTTTTCTGTCTTCATGCCTTAAAATGTCAGTAAAACGTTACCTCAAGTATTCAGTTCCTTCCCGTGTCCGATTCTTGACAAGAGAGAAGTCTATAAAACAGCATTCAGACCATGAAAGGATATTTAAACACTCTTCAAGGCAGACCTTTCTCACAGAAGGTAACATAACATTAATACTGGCTGTTCCAGCACGACGTCCTGCCATTCAACCATTGTATGTGACGTAGAACCGATGCCACCAGCTGCGGAAGGAAGTGTACACAAGTACTGTACTGGGTACTTTAATACTGCAGCATTTCCATTTTATACTTCCACTCCACACGTCGGAGGGATCATCTTTACTGCACTGCATGTACTTGACCGATAGCTGCTGCTAATTACAGGCTCACCCGCACAGGTGTTTCCAGTTCACCTGGCTGATGAACCTGGAGTCAGCTGTGAGGGCGCTGTCAATCAAGCACAGCACTAATTAGGCAACAGAAGAGTGTGTGTTTACCTGATACCTGGGTTATGATGCAGCATTACCTCCGATTAAACTAGCAAACGGTAGAATAACTCATTCACATTTGCTCCACCTGGACCGGCTACAACATTAAAATGCTGCTTATACCTAAATGCACCAGAAACAACACAATACACCGACGGAGCCCACTCTGCATGATTGTAGTACATTTTACTCATAATACTGACAAACCTTTAATTCAGCAACTTTTTGAATACAGAACTAAGTATTTATACACTGCATTGTTGCTACTTTTACTGAAGTGAAGCATCTAAATACTTATTCCACCACTCACACTAGGTACCAACCAAACATTTTCCTGATATCTCGAATTCCTCTATGGAAGTATTTTCAGAGAACTCGCACCATCAGAACAAGACAAAGCAGGTGGGGGAAGATGTTTGAGCGGCAGTCAGCGGCCGAGGTGAAGCAAATGACACGACACAAACCAGCAGGCGGATAATGACTCTGGAGAGTTTTAATTCTTTCCCACTTTCCACATAAAACAAATATAAAAAGTAGAGCCCTCTCTAGATTCAGAATCAGTCCGAGACGACCTGAACGACTTTCCTATGATCGTTACTCCAGTTCCGTACAGTTTTAAAAAGACCCATTCATAAGAACAAAAGTGAATTCCAAGCAAAAATGTTAAAAAGAAACTACAGCAAATTAAGGACAGGATTTGTCAAACAGACCTGTTTGAACTCCTACTTTGAGAGACTTCAGCTGTGGGTCGCTCAAAACTAAGGAATGGCACCAAACACAAAACAGAGCTACATTAAAAAAAAAAAAAAACTGTAATGTGGAGATTCTTGATGCAAGAGCTGGTAGTTTCTAATGTGTAGGTTTAGCACAGGTATTGTGTGAACACAAGTACACATTTCATTTCCTCCAATTGTGTGTGTGTGTGTGTGTGTGTGTCTCAGAGCTGGAGGGCGCAGAACTGCTGGTAGACGGCCAGGATGTGGTGGTCTAGCTCTGCGGTGAACAGCAGGTTCTCCAGGGTCCCCATGTACTGCTGGATGGTCACATGGTGCTGCAGAACGAGGAGCGACGCCACGTCATTGACAGGATACACACATCAAACATGTACTCTCCTGCAGTGTGTGTGTGTGAGAGAATGTTTTACCATGAGGAAGATCTGCTGCAGCCGCTCGATGCAGTTTTTGTACCAGGGCGTGCTGATGTCAACGCTGCCCGTCTCACAGCGAACCAGGTGCTCCGTCAACAACATGATGAATCGCTGTGGGAGGAAAAACAACATTTAAAGGAGGAGCACATAAATGTGTAAAAGCTGCACTAAATAGGGCTTGTATATGTAATAATGTCTCCACTGTATTAGCCTAAATTAGAACGTTAGACTTAGAAAGAAAATGCTAAACCCTGTCAGTTTCTGTCCGCTTTCTATTCTCGCTGTAATGCAAATATTAGCACATCGAGATAAACAGCTGGTCGAAGGTTGCAAGCTGTGGCTCAATTCGGGGGCAGGAAAATATCCCCGGTACCATTAAAGGCTTCAACCTCACTGTGCATGTTTACACCCAAAATTGATGGGGCCCTTAATGGGAGTTTGATGCTGTTCCACATATTTACACGTGAAGTCTGCACTGGATGAGCTGTTTGGGGAACTGTGGCAGCAGCTGAGGGACATTCGTTTTTCACTCTCACCTGCAGGATTTGCTCGACTGCTTTACAGAAAACGTCTAAAATCCTGACGTGCTTGTCTGACGTGATAGAATTTTCCGCCCTGACAGCCTTCAGTACCTGGAAGATGACGAGGAAGAGGTTCTTCTGTTCGCTCTGAGCAGACTCCACCTTCTCCTGTAGCCTCTCAATCTGCTCCTCCAGCTGACCCTCCTCGTCCTCACTGGCCTTGTCCATGTCCTCCTCGTCACCGCTGTCCCTCTGATGGTGTACAAACGTTAACCCCTCCTACCTTTACTGACCGCATTCATTCATTTTGTTTTTTTTTTTAATGATGTGACCATGACGAATATAACGTGATGAATAAAGTTACCCTCTTAAGCTGCTGTTTCTCCAGTTTGTCCTTTGCCTCCTCCAACTCCTGCTGGATCTTCTGGACGTGTTTGTCCATCTTTCGGATGGTCGAATGCAGAATCTCCCAAATGAAAAGTCTAGATATGGGATAAGAGAGTGTTTTATTTTACAGAGGCAGACAGAGAGAAAAGTGTTCTCCAGATATATCGATGTAAAATAATGCAGAAAACAGAGCTTTAATTTTGACATCCTGGGAAATGATAAAACCCTCACATTGGCAAAACTTAAAACGTAATTTTCCTCATGTTAAATGTGTCGACGGTTCATCCCACCTGGTGAACTCGTGAGCCATATCCTGAGAGAAGAGCCAGTTGGCCACAGCAGCACAGTCCACGATCTGCGTCCGGATCATTTTGTCCACCAACACGGAGATCATCTGTAAGGCAGCAAAGACATGAGAGAAACACGAACGTTACTACATTTAAAAACGACAAAATGTTTTCCAGGTCTGAACCTCTCCGTATCTTAATTGAAGGGTTTTTTTTTTGGGTTTGTGATGTTTGTACCTCCGGGTGATTCCTCCACACTTCATAAACCACCTTGAGGATGTGCAGCTTCCCCTCGTCGCTGTCTGTCAGGGTCTTCAAGATTTCATGGAACCTGGAGGGATCAGATGCAGGTGAGGCCAGCAGGACTGGATTCATTCATTACAAAACTCGATCGTGTTTATACTCGGTGTTTGTGCACAACAGCTGAATCCTGTTGTGGAGCGTACAACTTTTCCAACGTCAGAGGTTTAATTTATTTCAAGACTTTATTTTAAGCAGTTTTAATTTTAATTACCACTAAATCTTGTACATTTATTATTTATTTATAATTTAGTTGAAGTTAGTTTATAGCATGGACTTTTAGCTCATCTCATTATGATTACTATACATAGTTTTAACAGTGGAGTGATGAGTATACTGATTTGCACTCGAATGTGTTTTATTTGTGTATACACAACATATACATTACAAATATGTTACAAATAACAATACATGTTAGTTTATATGTCTATGGAAACCTCTTTAAAACGCTATTTAACATTTTCCTTTTTTATTCCAGACAGCATTGTGATTTAAAGTATAGCTGGGTGGACTGAATTACATTATATATTTTTTGGACAGTAGAGGACAGCAAACAGCTCTAAAGCTGTGTGTTTTTAGGTCACCGTCACAGGATCACAAAACCTAATTTTCAGTGAACGAAGGCTAATGTTAATTTTTAGTTGTTTGGTGGGAGAGGTGCAGTTGGGAACCGGTGAAAAAAAGGTTTTTGAAGACCATAATAAACTGAACTTACTTGCCGAGGGCACTGAAGGAGTGGCTGAAGGATTTGGCTGCCAGGTGGAGCAGAGTCTGCAGGAACACGTCGATCTTCAGAGGGTTGAAGCTCTCTCCCTCATCTGGAAGAAAAGAAACAGAAAGGAGTACAAAGAGAACAAAGTAAGAGGGGTGTAAGGAAATCGAAAATCCTTCAGGAGAGTGCCATTTTACCCAACAGATAATAATTGGGTAAAGCTCGAAAGAAACCTGGCTGATGACAGATTAAGGTCATTCTCATTCAGGTGAACTGACAAAGCTTGTGAATCCAGAAGAAAAAATGTTTTTCAGACGATGATTATTGAAGGAATCTCTGCCAAACAAATGACTAAAGGTCATCACTTATTCCTCCCTGATCGTTTACCCACCTTCACGCATAATGTAAAATTTGATTTTTATATTTTGTCTGTGAAAATCAAGGAATGTCTCCTTTTGTTCCGATTGTAAGAAGTCAAAGAAGTAGCACTGTGCTTATGCAAGCGATGACTCTTTGACCTCCGAGATGCACTGTTACAGAAACTAACCATCGTCATCTTCTTGGTTGGGGTTGGGCACTTCTTTCAGGATGGTCAGGATCTCTTCGTTGGTCGCTCGGTTCTTAATGGCGTTTCCAACAGTGATGGATACGGGGTAGCCTGGTAACGAAGCTGTGCGGCAGGAGAGACATTTTGTTAGGTGTTCATATCTTACTTGTACGTTACAGAAAGATTAAAAGTGATGTTAGTGTAGCTATATAAATGCAGTCCATTTACCATGATTAGAGTAATGGCTGAACAAGAAACATACAGTGACCAGGAGTCATGGTTAAAGCAGGACCACACAAGACCACCCTTTTTTGTTGCTCATTTTCTAATAAATATTTGAAACGGTCTATATGAAATGAGTTGAATTTCATTGGCATTCAGACAAGAAACTTCTCTATTGCCCAGGCTTTAGCAGATCACACTGCTGTTGTGTAAAAATATACATTATACATGTACTTACATGTGCTCTCGTCTTGGTATTTGTAGATGAAGATGGGGTCAGCCGGGATGAGTGCTGAGAAGGTCGGAGGGACGATGTCCACTATCCGCTGATGGTATGACAGTCTGCAGGGGAAGGAGCAAGCTTTGGTTTAAAGATTAAAAAAAATAAACAAAAAGGGGGGGGGGTCAAAAAACAACATTTCGAGGACAAACAATGGAAAGCTATGAGCAATATTCAACTTCTTCAAGGGGAAATGCATTAAAGCTCCACTAGTTACAGAAAACACTGGGAAAAATGGAAAACAGAAACGTGAACCAAGTACTGAGTGAGACATTAAACCCCCAATAAAGCAGATTGACTTGACACAATCAGGGTTTCTACAACCAATCGGATGTTTGGACTAAAGAACCTTCCTCACACACACACAAACACTCTTTGAACAGCACATTTTAGTGCTCATCTTTTGTCTTTTTCCTTGATTTCCGCTGCCTTCTCTGATCTCCACTGCCACATTGCCTCTAAGAGGGAAGGTTCACATTTAAACTTACAAAAAACATGTTAACAATGCATTAATACCTCATGCACTTCTCCAGAACTTCTTTGACAAACTTGGGCTTCGGCTTTTCTGAATCCACGGTCAAGCAGTCGGACCTTTATAGAAGACACACGGTCATACTGTCAAACTGTGCAGCTTCCCCCCCTGGATTTAAAACAATACATTGCTGCCATCTATTGCTGCTCTCTGTCCACCACAGAATCACTCACCAGTCATCCCAGCTCCATCGAAACTGGAAGTTGCTCAAATGGTGAGAAAACCAGTTGATTAATCTGGAAATAAAAAAGTTAAATGACAGCGTTAAACCACAAGCAGGAACTACTTCAGTGTTGTCTTTCACTCTAGTCAAAGTGAACATGCAGGTAGATTACCTGTCTATGCAGGTGGTGTTCATGGTGTCCAGTCTCATGTACAGCATTTCTGTGGCTTGGGCCAACTAGCAGGTAGGTGTTTAGGAAAAGTCTCTTTTAAAGTGGAGACATTTCTGTATAACTAGATGTTTGTTATGTAAAACAGTTTTAAAATCCTCGCATTATTTTCCCTTAACATACTGAATATATGTTATATTATTGTTCTGCCAATATATTTTCTGCGAGTTTCACAGCATCTGTGCAGCCTTGTTCATTCACTGCATTTTTGGAAACGCAGCCATAAAAAAAGGTAAGATTTCCGTGCGCAGAAAAGGGAGTCAACTTACTTTTCTGACACCATAAACCCTGAAAATCCAATTCTGCAGGGAGTTCAGACATTTCTGGGCATGTTGGACGATTGGGTTCACCTAAACTGCGGTGACAAACAATCAAGGATACAACTTGTGGCAGTGATCCCGGCTGCAGTTTGCAGAGTTCAATAAGCAGTGTGGTGTACATGACGTCGATGTGAGGAGGAGAGGGCAGCTGGAAAAGCTCTCCAAAAATCACCTGAGAAAAGAAACCTAGCATGATATTTTCAACCAGCCATTAATGTTTCTGTTATTTCTCAGCTTGTCAAAACACTTGCATACCTCCACGATGTGATAGTTGAGCGGAATCTTGTTTTTCCCTGGATAGCTAAGTAACTGGGCAGCACTAAAAGGTAAAAATAGAAAGACATGTTAAAACACTGGAGTTGGCGTTTAACATGCACGTTCAGTGACACGTGATCGAGCTCGGCACCCACCATGTTTTCCTCTCTTTCCAGTGAGTCTTGATGATACACTGCAGATTTTCCTCTATGACATATCTCTCCACAGAATGGCTGCCGGGCATAACGGGACCCTAAGGATAAAGACGGCAAAAGTTAGTAGACTCTGCACGATAGAAATTAACAGAGGCACCCCATTAGTATCACATCTTTTTTTTTTTATTACAAAAACAAATGTTAAGATGCATTCATCACCTAAATCGATTCATGCAAACCAGTAACTTATTGATGTGTGTTTTTAAAGCCACGCTGTAATGTACCTCCGGGGCATCGGTGTAGTCGAACATGCGGAAGATGACCCGGGGCATGGGGTACTGGGCATCGGGCATGTGGCCAGGTGGCGTGAAGGGGGGCAGGTTGTGTTGCAGGGCCTCGCACAGCACACTGTCGAAGGCAATGTATGGACGAAGGACGTGGCGCTCCTGCCAGCGGTCTTTCTTTAGCTTCTGAATCTGGGCCCAAAGGCAGTCCAAGTACTGAGTGGGGAACGGGGGAAAAAGGGTGTCAAAATGTTAACAGCCTCCAGAGAAAAACTGACTATCCTGTCTTTTTTAAATTACAAGAACCGTGTCTAGCAGGAAATATTCTATTGGATAAACATCTCTTCCACTGATTCTGCTTGTCCTTACACTTTTCATAACAGCAGAGCTCAAAGCGATAATGACCAGCTCTTCCATCTGTCTCTTACCTCCTCCTGTGGGTGGGGCTTCTCCGCTGTCCACACCTGCAGCATAGGGACGTGTGTCTTTACGCGTCCCCTAGAAATGACAGAGAAGTGTGACAGTGAGGAAGACCTGACTGATATATGAATCAGTTGAAAAGGGTGATGAAAGTATTGAACAAATAAGAATGTTGGCAAAAGGCGGCTGAGAGTAATGAGCAAGAAAACAAGCCAGACGTCTTACTTGAGGTAACCTTCGATCTGGCTGAGAAGCCGGTCCATCTCAACATCCTTCTTCTCGTAAAGCTCCTTACCGACCCAGGGCAGACAGGACAGCACCACGTACACAAACCAGTCCGACCGGACCTGAGGACACAAACGAGACCACTTACAGAATCACACGCCACTCATTTCAATCTCAACATTAATCAGGATTTCAGCCAAAACCTATTGAAAGAAATGGAATTGGCAACTATGTCGATAATCTGTCATTTTTCAAGCAAAACTGTCAAACATTTGCTGGTTACAGCTTCTTCAAATGTGAGGATTTGTTGCTTTACTTTGTCATTTATGACAGTAAAAATATCCTTCATTACTTAAGTGTGGTAAACATGACAGCATGATACCTCAACCTTCTACCTACCTGTGGTACATCTTCCTCTTGAGTAACACTGACAAAGTTTTCGAACATGGCCACCATCGAGGGAGCAGCAATCACGTGGCAGTTGACCAAGTCAGACAGAAAACGCACCTACAAAACAAAAAAAATACAATGTTAAAAACAGAAAAGGTGAAAGCGTAATTTTGCAATCAGCAATAAATCTGATTCTGATTTTAGGTGCTTAAAAAAGTTCAGCTTACCAAGCAAACTGCTTCATCGTACAAGTTGTTTTTCAATGTCTCCTTGAGTTGCCGGATCATGGCCTCCACAAACTCGCCCCCAAAGTTATAGTTCCTGGCATTCAGGAGGCCGACTAAAGTCGTATACACAGTCAGCTTCTCAGGTAAGAGGCGAGCGCTGTCAACAAACGGCAACTCAGTGAAAAACTACCATGCAAACGCAGATCATTTCAACAGCCACAGGGTGAGAACAGGCACGAACTTACACAGAACATAAAATGCGCAGGATTTTGTTTTTGTAGTTCGGAAGGTCGGCCTCCAACACGCCTGCGAGGCCCTCCAAGTTGCTCTCCAGCGATGATGTACTCTGAAAAGAAACATGAAGCAATTTAGCATTTGCAACATTTAACAAAGTAATTCAACTAAATAAATCTGCACTGAGGATGAGCTGCCATGTGGAGTTAGAAAGCAAGGTAATTCCCACGGTAAAGCCCTTAAACATTAAGCAATACATTGTGTTGCTGTTTGTTTTTGCTGAACTGTTAGTATATTGAAATTAGAGGTAAAGCAGGGTGACGTTTGGATCAGAGTGAGACAGAACAGAACACTGTTGATGTAACTATATTGCCAGAGCTGATTCTTTACCTTCTCCCCCACACGACATATCAGCGACTCCAAGCGGTCTTCAATTTCAATGGGCTCCGATGTTCTCCTCCTCTTGTGAGCCTGACCTCCTGAAAGGGTAGAGAGAAAGTGAAAAAGTCAGAGTGGAATGAGAAACATTAGTTAAGAGAATACCTCAAGTGCAGCCTTGATAGGATATTCTACCCTAAAACTGAATTAACACATTAAATGTGTATAGACTACAATACAGCCCAGTTTTAATTTGATATTTTGAACCACCTCTCCTCACACGGGCACTTCCCCAAATTTACACATGATTTTCCATTATTAGGAGAGATGTTCCATTCAGAGTTTTTGGCACTTCACCCATACTAGAGAATGAAGTCAGGATATCTCTCATCTCTTATGGATTGATTTTGACCTTTATTTGTTTTAAATCTGCCTCTTGTAAGTCCTCCACGTGTCTGGAGTACTCCTTTAAATTCAAGGGTAAGTCAGTAAAGTGATGATTTATTTTCTGAGTCACAGCTGGAATCTTAACAATGGAATCCGTGGTTATTTCAAAGTCATTGTTAACGACTCTAAACGTAGCTAAAGTTACAGTTGTTGCTCTAGCTCGTGTTTCAGGGTGGATTATCCCTTTAACTGCTAATCAATAAGTAAACTTTTTGGATTACCACCAATCGTATTAGGATAAAAATGAGAATTAACATATTTTATAAAAACAACTCTGAGGTATTTGTATTCTTCACACCTCTTGGTTACCGCCCCCCACATCCTCCAGCTACACTGGTTAACAGCAGCTAGCCCCGTAGCTAGCGGTCAACGCGCACCGGTTCATTCTTCCGCTACCGGGAGAGTTTGCTCAATCTTCTCGCTTTCAAATCGCGACTGCGAAAACAAACACCAACGGATGCGACGTGTTTTGCACTTTTTTGGGGTGACGATGCATGCATGACAAAGCAACGCATCAATCAGCACACGCGAATGGAGTGCACCAAGCAAACAATTAACGTAGCTAAAATCACGCTAGCGTTAGCTAGCCCGCACTCGTTAGCCTAAAGTCTGAACCACGCGTGCATCGTCCACGTACCGTCGTTCTCGTCGCTGTGTCGTCTCCTGGACATTTTTTTCGCACTCCGCTTTGCTACAAACGCAAGCTAATTCGACGAGAAAATGAATATGAAACAATATAATAAGTCGGCTAAAGAAGCTTCTAGACCATTCAGCGGTCTGACTCAAGCGAAGCACATCCGGGGTAGTGAGGAGTCAACCGGAAAGTGCGTCGTCTTTTTGCTGTCCGATGTTGTTGACTGGCTGCTCGCTGTTCTGCTGCACATGAAGGCGATAGTTGGCCATGTAAAAACGTGTATATTGTCATGTTTTAATGTCTGTCAAGATTAGGTGAACACCGAACACCCTGACGGTGCGTCACTCCTTCGCGCTCAGACCACAAAGCGGAAGCGGCGCCATCTAAATTTGAACAAGTCCCGTAACTTAGCTAAAGACTGTGTCCTAGCTAACGAAGTGGGCAAGATTTTTTTAAAAGCTGTTAAAAAAATAAAAAATAAAAACCATGGCAGCGGCTGATGCACCTTGCTCAGAGTTCGCGGACTGGGAACTTGACACGTCGACGTGTAATGAGCTCAAACGGGAGAAGAAGCTCTCTGCCTCACAGAGAAGGCGCCACAGCTTCTGCAGGAGGAAGGTGAGTGACAGCAGAACGAGAAACTAATGGCAAATGTCACATACATTAGGCAACAATGGCTCAAGTCAAACGTACTGTACAGCATATTATGATGAAACTGATTGATAAATTGTGCACATAGCAGTTACAAAACCAAGCTTGACCGATAAATCAACTGGGCCGATATATGAATATATTGATATATGTTAGCTTATTGCAGTTAGTTATATCAGTATCGGCATAATGTATATGTCGCTGGCAAATAATGAGAAATTCCATTATAATAACAGACATGTTTGAGGTCATTTAGAAAGTGTCGCATAGTTTGAGATTACTGGAAAGTTTATTTGTCAACTGTCCTTTAAACTAAAATTTAAGGGATGTTTACTATTATAATTATTATGATTCATATTATTACTTGACTAATAAACAAGAAAAGTCAATTCTGCTGCTGAAATGTTTCCCAAGTCTTTGCTTTTTCCCCCCTTTATAAAATGACAATTTCAGATGTTCAGTAACACCTTTTCTTCGCCACAGTCATTTGCTGCCTTTGTGGCATCCAAGAGGGATGGCAGTCAAGGGGAAGGGAGCATGTCTTGGTGCTGCTGTGGCCAGACCTTCAAGGAACACTCAGCCATTCACAAACATGTGGCCAGGACTCATGATACTGAAATACAGCAGCTCACGCAGGACGCGTATGAGCATTTGTTGAGCCAGCTGGAAGAAGAACCTGAGACACAGCAGCTGAACCAGCGTGAGGCTGAGCCGGTGGACATCTCTGCCTGGATACCTAAAGTTGGTCACATCGCTCAGGAGCACCTTAAAAAGTACTGGTCAAATTGTGATTTTTCCCTGCCTGGGTTCAGTTGTCGCTCTATCCGTGTCTTTGTACTGTTTTACAAGTGAAAATGCAGCTTAAGATTTTATTAACATATCTGATTTATAAAATATTGATTTAATTTCTAAAAAAGGATACCGATGTCTCTCATTGTAATTCTTGTTTTCAGGGGCCCAGGCAAGGTTCTCCTCTATTATCACTACTGTCAAGTAGAGGATCCACATGTCATCTGTGCTTGGCAGAAAGCATTATGTGAGAAGCTCCACTTAACTGGCAAGGTGAATAGTTATAGTTTATTGACCATTCAGCATGATCACAGGTTCATAAAGACATTTGCCATTAAAAACACATGAGTTATTATGCTGTTACAATAAGACGTCAATACTTAATAGCAGGGAATTAGCACCTGCCAAATAGAGGGTAAATGTTGGCTCTGGCTGTAAATATTTCAGGTCACCTGCCACCATCTTTAACATATTAATACATATTATTTGGTAAGTTAAGTTAGTCAGTGATTACAGTTACATGATATATTTCTACTGTCATGTATCACTGACTCAGTGTTTACACTTTTAACGTGTCCTAAGATTTCAGAAGTGGCAGACAAAACATGTTTGTGGCTGGTAGAAATAATCAGTAACCTGTCACAGTGGCAGACCCCACAATTTACACCACAAAATTAATTTTAATTAAATTAAATTTAACCGCCCCCTTAAAATGTATTTTACGATCATCTTCTTCAGGTGAGGGTGGCGACTGAAGGCATCAATGGAACAGTTGGTGGCACTGACGTGGCCACTGACCTTTACATCGGCGCAATGCGTTCACACCCTCTCTTCAGGATGGATCTGGAGGATTTTAAGGTCAGACTCAAAAATCACTTTGGACGATAGAATACACAGATGTGCTTTTACATAATGTCTCTACATGACACCCTGCATGGATATGAACTCTGTTTTGTGTTGCACTGGGTGGCCACAGCCTTGTTTTCTGAGAAATAAAAGGCATCATCTCAAATAATGGTATTCAAAATAAATGAGTCCTTTGTTGTTACTAGTTCCCATTGCATGTAATGAAGTGCTTGTCCCCGTATATGTGTGTTCAGACAAGTGATGGCGGCGCAGAGTGTTTTACAGACTTGAGGGTCGGGGTCTATGAAGAAATTGTCCCATTGGGAGTGGATCCCGATGTCATTTCCTACCGACTGGCAGGTATAGTTTGAGTTAGCAGCAATAATACTATTGCAATACTACAAAACAATCCTACCACTGCTACAAGCGATACTAATGCCACATATATGTACATTAGTAGAATTGTATAGGTGTTATTATGTTGTCACTGCTTGGAATGTGTTTTGCTTTTAATATCCCAATAAAAGTGTTTCTTTAGTTTGATATGATTTCCTGTCAGGACGTTCTGCTTTGTAACAGCTGATTTTGTGGTTGTCATGTTACTTACAAATTTGTCTTGCCCCTCAGGAGTTCATTTGGAGCCGGAGGAGTTTCATAAAGAAGTGGAGGCTCTTTTGGATAAAGGGAATTTGTACAATGACACCATCCTCCTGGACTGTCGCAATTTTTACGAGAGTAAAATTGTAAGTGGTATTTTCATTCACACAGGTTCTGCAGGCTGTCTTAATTGTCAAAATGTATCCTTTTTTATTTGACCCCAGCTGCCTAAACAAATACTATGTTTAACTTGTTACAGTGAGAATACCAGACCCCCAAGGTACCACTGGTACTGAAGTGGAGTTTTGAGCAACGTATGTAATTAAGTAGAAAATTGTAGTATTTTTTGGTGAACT
This sequence comes from Gadopsis marmoratus, assembly GCA_036023855.1. NCBI lineage: Eukaryota > Metazoa > Chordata > Actinopteri > Centrarchiformes > Percichthyidae > Gadopsis > Gadopsis marmoratus. The sequence goes on along the minus strand of JAVQJF010028818.1, from coordinate 49,115 downwards.
GTTCATTTAGTAAGATGCTGAGTTCCTACTATATTCTGTGGTGTCTTTGCTGACATTGACCTTTGACATCCCAGCAAGAATGGAAGGTAGGGAGAACAATTCCCAAAAATGATCATGACCCAACAGGACAGAAGTCGGGTTGCAGTGAATGTTTGAGTGTCATTCTGAAGGGTGATTATTTTTCCCCTCCAGGGGCAGTTTACGCACTGTCTGGCCCCAAACATCCGCAAGTTCAGCTACTTCCCGGACTACGTTGACCAGAACCTGGAACTGTTCAGAGGCAAGAAGGTCCTGATGTACTGCACAGGAGGGATCCGCTGTGAGCGCGGCTCTGCCTACCTCCGCTCAAAAGTAAGTTGACTTGTATTGGATGTGAGCTAAAGAACACCATTTTGACTTATTTAAATGTGCACCGAAGATGGATTGTTTGCAACCTACACTGAAAAGTCTTGCTTTCCATCCCGCCTGTAGGACGTGTGTAAAGAGGTTTACCAGCTGAAAGGTGGAATCCACAAGTATATGGAGAGTTTCCCAGAGGGTTTCTATCGAGGGAAACTTTTTGTGTTTGATGAACGCTACGCAATTTCCTCCAACAATGACATCATCTCAGGTAAGTGTGTGCACAGAGCACCTTATCAGCACACGGAATTATATAATTAATAAACACTAACAGTCTTTGTGTTTTAAATGTTACGTCAAACTTAATAACGCTGCGTCTCTGTTCAGACTGCAGGTACTGCGGCTGTCCCTGGGACCAATACAAGCTCTGCTCCACCCAGTTCTGCTGTCAGCTGGTTCTGTCCTGTCCCAGCTGCAGACAGGACGGGCACACTGCCTGCTGCCCCACCTGCCAATCCAAAGGACAGGCTCAGAGCAAGGCATCCCCTGCTGTTCCACATCACAAAGAGGAGTGCGAGTGCACTGGTGGACGTCCCAGAATCCCTCAGGATGTGTAACGATAAGAGACGTTACAACTGGACATCAAGTATATTTTAAAGTCATGAATGTTTTTATATGAATTTTGGCAGTTAAGTCAGATTGACTGTATTTTAAGAGGTTTAATTCTTCATCTGAGAATATATTGGATGATAATACTGTTAATTCAGCTTTTATTGAGAAAATGTAAGAATATGTCTTCTATGAAAGCTCAGTTCCAGCAGATTTGACCTTCTTATTTCATGTCTGTATTGTGTTTGTGTGAAACTGGGATTTCATCTTTTCTCTTTCAAATCAGTGCTTTGTCAATTACATATGTTAATTACATGGTTTTGCCAAATGGCAACGGTTTCACAGACAATTTTAAATTCATGTAATTTGAAGTTATGATACAAATATACCAAAAACATGCAGAATTTACAGCAGTCATGCAGGTGCCGCTTAAACACTGTAAAGCCAAAAGCGGCAGCAACACATCTGTGTGCCTTCCTTGGGATGACACATTTTTGATTTGTGAGTATAAACACGTGTCGGCACGAAGCAGCGCAAAAGCAGGCCACAAGTTGTGTCAGTTGTAGCATTAAATCTTAAACAGGTGTCAGCATGAGGGATTTTAATCCCTGAGCCTTCATGAAATAAAGATACAGCGGCATCATTTTACTTTTTTTTTTTTTTTCAGTGATTCAACTTAGTAGTTAATAGTTGCAGTTTCATCTGAAATAAAAAGATTGATTTCTTATGGGGAAATTCACATAAAGGAACAGGAAATGGGCTGCAGAGGTAGGAAAGAAAGAACGGTTTACAATTAAATAATAAAATAACACAAAGGATATTCAAAAGCTATATACAATGTATACTTGTATATACACTTATCAGTAACATTGTAGCTGCCATTGCTTTGCATCTTCTGTATGTGGAATTGTCCTGTGCAATTTAATTGAATTATTGTCAGAGAAATGAAAAGCTACTGCGCATGCCCAGCGCCAGATTTGTTTTATTTATTTATTTATTTATTTTAAATAATTCAGAATTTAGAATTCTGAGACTGTAGTCAGAATTCTGAGACGCTTCTGTTATGGCGGTTGGCATCTGGATCAGTGATCTGTGAGTAAAGCCGCAACACGCCCAGCCCGGTAACTGTGATGTATTTTTTGCGTGGCAACGGTGTGGGACTAGTAGCATCCCAAAAGGTCGACACGGAAGAATAATAATAGAATACAGGGCAACGCTATTGTTATTCCTCGGGCGTATTTTTTTTTTACCGCACATTCAGGGTACATAACCAAGTTATACACACTTACACTGAACGTCCACAAGAGGGAGTGGTAGAACCACACAGCCAGGAGTCCGTTAAGAGCCTCAACATCCCGACTTCGGAGCTTCAGCTCAGCCGCGCGGACCTGGCCAGGCTGCCCGGGTCTTCACTGACCAGCAGCAGCAGCAGCAGCAGCAGCAGCCTCCCTGCGGCATTTTCTGGGGTGAAAGCCAGGCTTCGGGACACCGCGGCTCATGTGTATTTACCCATCCGTGTACCTGTGGACGTAAGGAAGGGAGGACCGAGCGATGTCTGCGCCGGGTTTCACGAACCTGAACAGCTCCGTCAGCTACAGCCAGAACTCGACGCCGAACGGCGGAGCTGCGCCCCCCTACCAGAATGGTAATGCAGGCCGGATGATGCGATTAGCCGGCTCGCTAGCATTAGCATGCTAACCTTCTGCGATGTGTCACAGTTGGCCTGTCGCCGATTTTTGTTTGTATTTGTTGCACAACTGTCCTCTGGTGTTAATCATAATAGTTACATAAATTGTAAATACGGGCGACGCGCGAATTCGGCAGAAACAGCGAGTGTTTCAGCTAAAGCTAGTCAGTTGCTAACACTAGCTAACTTAAGAGCTAACCTCTGGGTATAAACCCCAAGGAGATAGCGGCTAACGTGTAGCTAGCAGTTAAACGACGTGTGACAGACTGCGCACCACAATGTCCCAATGTCCGCTTTATATTGAAGCTCTGATCAACATACACTGGACTAAACTTACAAATAAATACAAAGATGCTCGTCTATTGATGGCCGTCGCTGTGCTGTCAAGAGATGCACATTTAGTTGGGAGCTAACTGGGTATCAGCCCTCGCCGCTGAAGTACCAGCTGCTGATGGAGCCTGTTGTTTGCGGCTAATGCTAACATGTGTGCAGACCTGTGTTTGCGACCCTTTTCCTACTGGCTTGGCTTGACTTGAACCGTGACAGTGGAATTAAGAATGGACACGTTTGACACTTAAGCTCATTGAACATGTCCTTTTTACGCCTCTTTTCAGGCCCAGCACAGACATACCAGCCCATGTATCCACCTACGGGCTGCTACGGAGCCCCACCTCAACAACGGAGCTACCCCACCATTCCTGCCCATTCCAGTCCTGCTCCCAGCAAAGCACCCACCACGAACAGTGCCCACAGTGCAAACTACTACCATCAGCAACAGCAGCGCCATCACCTTCCCCAGCATCATGTAGCACGCTCCCCATACACTGCTCCCTCGAGCTCTGCCCCTCCTCCTCTGCCGTATGCCGTCCTCCCCTCTTCAGGACCACCACCATCAAATGCCCAGTATAACCAGCAACAGCAGCATCCACCCTATGCCACTCCAGGATCTTACTATGGACAGCAGTCGTACCACGCTCCCCCAACGCAGCGCTCTCAGCAGCAGCATCCCAGTTTGGTGCCTGCGCCAGCTGGTGGCCCCGGAGCTCCCCTATACCCAATTGTTTCGTACCCGTCTGCGCCAGGAAGTAGCCTGTACGGCACCCTGAGTTCCTCCCAGAGCACCGCCACGCTGGGAGTCATGCACACCCAAATGGGTGCACCCCTACGTCAGTACAGCGCCTCTCAGCCGCCAGCCTCCACAGCAGCGGTGCATCCTGGGTACGGTGCGGCTCCTCCGAGTCAGCTGACGCCGTCAGTCAATGGTCAAGGAAGCACAGGTGGTCAGTATCTGCTTTAAAAACCAATATTGGTATCGGTCAAATACTTAACTCCCAACACTTGGATGAATTTGGAATTGGCTTTGTTGAGTTCCACGCATGTGTCACTGAATATAGCTTTTTACATAGTTACAGAACAAAAGTGTCGTAGTCTTTTTTTACTTTTAATTGCTCCAAGCCACTTGCCATGATTAGGCGTGAATAAAAGGTGTGAACTGTTTGTAACTGCATTTGTGTGAAGGCAAAACTCTTGAGTTTGTATCAGCCAAAATAAGTGTGCAAAATCATCAAAACACACTGGTACATGCACATAAATGCAAATGAACCCATCAGTTTTCCTAGAAGGTCAGTTGTTGTAGAGTTGAGAAAAGTCTGTTACTACTTTTAATTGCTGTTTGTCAGTCTTCATTTAGGAGTTAGATCTTTGGTTATGCAGACCTTCATCCTCCTGTTGGAAATGTCCTCCTTTGTTATTATTTGTGTTGTTCTTCTTTGTTGCCCTCCATGCCACAGTCCACCAACACTATGACCAAAGTCACCAGGCTTCTCTGGACTATGACTCCTACGGTGGGGTCACTCACAGCAGTGGTGGCACAGACACAGACCGACCGCCCTCAGGAACCCCTTCCACTTCAGTCCACTCCTCGCCAGGCCACCACCAAGGTAACAACGAGATTATAATTTATAGGTTGTGTTTTTTTTTAATATTCTCACCCAACACACACACGCTGCTGGTACTGATAAACGGCAGCTTGTAAAATGTTGATATAGTGTTTTAACTGAGGTGTATGTTAGCTGTGTTCATGTATGTCTGTTTCTGTATATACAAAGTTGGACGTTGACAAACTGCCAATTGTGCAGCTAAACCTCGAGACAAAATATGCACTGCAGCGGTTTCAAAAGAGTAATTTATATGTATTTAAAGTATAAAGTTCTCTGTTGTGAATCTTTTTAAAATGTTGAGACCAAAAACCCTTTTTTCGTAGTTGAAAGGTCAACATGAAATCTGTTTCCTGTTTTTTGTTTCACTGCTTACAGAAGAAACGGCACTCCAGTGCAGTAGTCTGAGAAGGTGTCCTTTCATTTGCTCTTTGTGTATTGGTTGGAATTTGTGTTGACGTGAGAACGTTGTTTCTTACCTGATTTACTTTGGCGTTTGAACATAAGGTCATTGTAGGAGAAATGACACGTCTCTGTTTTGCTGTGCTCTGGTGCCTGGTTTTTGTCTTTTTCTGGTGCAAATTCTTCAACGAGCCCGTGTTTTAGATGCGCCGGTTGGATGTCTGAAATCCTGCTCTAAATTCACAGTGGAAGCGTGTATGAGGGGTTTACATGTTGTGTTCACAGCTGCACTTTGGAAACGTACCACGCGTCATGTGTTACAGACACACACACACACACACACTTGTGCAGGTGTGAGTATTGAAACAAATTTGAGGGTTTCAGTTTGGCACTTACCAGCCAGCTGCTGGTTTATTTTGGCTGTGACCTGTGAATTTTTCCATTGTTAGCAGGTTAAGACCAAAGGACTCGCACCAGCTGCGCCAGCATTTGATCAGAATTTGGGTTGCAAAACCCAATTGACTTGGAAGCTTTGCATAGTCCCCCTACAAAGGGGGGGAAAAAACAAAAGTATACCTTTGGCCTGTAAAATATGTTTCGCTTTGTCCCAGTGATATTAGCCTCATGTTAGAAAACATGTCATACAACGGCATGAGAATAACAGAACAAACAAAGGACAGACCCCTCTAATAAGCACGGTGTGTTACAAGCATTTGAAGTGATTAATTAGTGTTAAATCAAGTAGTCTAATTGTTTCTCTCTGGGTAAAGCTCTATGGTCACACTGAATGCAGTGATTGTGATTACAGCACTGTAGGAGAAAAGATTTGTGTAACCTTTTGCCTGTAAAAACAACTTTGTGGGTCCCACGGGCATCAACGCACCTGCGGTTTTGTCACACCAAGAGCTAGTTGAGGCCTACTTTTCACTTACTTGTCTGTACATGTATGTTTCTGGTTGTTGGTTGTCTCGTTTGGACTTGTTTTTTGTACCAAACTGTCAGATAAAATGTTACGGTTTTCATATGTAGTACCTGGATACATGATAATGCTAAGCAACACGAGTTGTGACTCAAACCCCTGCTCATTGCCAGAAAATTCAAAATATCTTGGCCTATTTCAAATTTTTGCTGGAGGGTCTATAACTGTTCTGCATGGAAACAAAGTTTATTAAATGAAGCAAAGATCATCACTTTCAGGTTTCAAAGGTATCCACCAGCTAGTTTTATCACTGAATGGAAGAAGTTGGTTTATTGCTTCAACACACACGTTTACTGCCTGACCTCTGCCGTCGTTCACCCAGTCTTGACAGTTGTCTTGTTTGCCTCCCCCACTCACCCCTTCTTCCAACAGGCATGCAGTATGGATATGTTGCTAATAGTGGCGCTAGCGCTGCCTCTGCCACCACCTCAGGCCCAGCCGCAGCCCCCTCGTCATCAAGCTCTGATGAGGAGGAGGAGGAGGAGGAGGAGGATGAGGATGAGGAAGCAGGTCTGTTTTTAGCTTTCTCCTCCCCATAACCCATTTATTACCACTTTCTCCATCCCCATGTCAAGTCTTTCAGCTCTGTCCTAAACCATCCCATGCCTTTTTTAAATGTTTCATCAAATCATTGAGTTCTTACCTCTGGTCGTTCAGCTGCTCTACTGTAGAACTCGGGTAGTGAACCTCGTGGCCTTGGATATGAGCTGGAATCAGATATTATCTAATTCAAAGCTCACATTCAAGTGTTTTGAAACTAATTGTTGTAAGCTGTTTATAGATTAAACAAATAGCAGAAACAGGAATTGAATTGACAAATTATGGTGAATGGTTAATAGTTTGATAGTAGACATTTTTCATGCCAAAACCCCGTTCATATCTTCCAAAATGGGAATTGCTGCTTTTCTTGGTTTTCATATTATTGTTAATTTAATATCTTTTGGTTTTGGACTGATGCTCAGACAAAATAGCAAATTGGCTCTGGAAAATTGTGCTCAGTATCTTTCTCCATTTTCTGACATTTGATAGACTAAATAATTATTCATTTTATTAAAAAAATAATCAAGAGAACTGGTGGCAGCTCAGTGGCCATCAGGTCAGACTGGAGTTGTGCTAGATGTTCTCCAGGTGTGAGTGTGATCTGGGTGCTGAAAAAGAGAGCTTTATTCTCAGTGGAGCAAAACAGAAGATTTATATTCTGTTATTTTAATGTCGATACGTAGCACCAGTATGTTCACTTTACTTTATGTTGCTTTAAACTTAAAGTTAGATTAAAAATACCATGCATGCTTACAATAGATGAGGATAAATGTAATTACTTGATATGGCCGAGAGACATTTCAGCATTCTGTGTGGAAAACGGTCTCGTGCATATGTGTGTTATGAGCACTAACTGTGCTGACAATCTTCTAGCAAGGGAGTATATTTGAAAACTTGTGAACCCCTGGCTGATGACACAGCTCCTGAGGGATAGTAATCAGCACCTGAGTGGTACATTTACACATCTCCTGATAGAAAGAGAAGCTCGATGTAGCTTTCGGCTTTTCCCCTTGTGATCCCTCCAATTCTCCCCAGCTGTGTCTTACAGGTTGTCTGCTGCTGCAACAAAATACCAGCTGTTGATTCCTGGACGCCATGCTAATATCTAAATCAGAATTGTGGTAACTTGTTTTTTTCCATGCCGATACACAAAACTGAACTCAAGTAAATGTTATATTTTGGTTGAAGCCATTCATTGTGGTAGCAGAATCTTGTAAAATACTACAAAGTGATGATATTATTAGGATATGGTACCACTAAATGTCTATAAACGGCAATATAAAATCGTCGCCCACTCCTAATGGGCAACAATCGCAGTTTAACGTGGAGCTAGAAAGTGGACCTTTAAGTAAAGACCTATCTAGGGAAAGACATTGAAAATTAGTTTGGGCTATAAATGCTCTGGTGTGTTGCTTCGGTTTATGCTACATACTTGTCCCTATACAAATAAACATTAATAAGTTAGTATTTATTTTGCCAAATCACGTTAAGTCCTCTTTTTTTATAGAATATATAGAATTTTCCTTCCCAGATAAAAACCTAAAAATAAAAATCTCAAATGAACGCCATATGTTGTAACTTGTAGTTTTGGCAGTGCCGTGGCAACATGCAAGTCCCATGTTTCATCTTGTGACGCACATTAGAGCCGTGCTGCTCAGGAAAATCTGGAGACGATGCAGCTGTCTTCCCCGTTCACACTGATTGTAGATAATCGGATCAGCGTCACTTGTGAGAAACGGATTAGAAAGGGGACGCCTTCCGCCACAGTGTGAATGGAGCGTTAATTATCAGTTATCAGGGGTGGCAACTGCCTGGGGAAGTGGGGTTAGGGTTGAGGGTTAGGAGAAAATGGCCTGCTGCTCTACTCTAATAATCCCTGGGTAGCATACCCTTTATTCGTCGATGAGCTGACAGAACAAAAAAGAGGAGGAAGTGTCAGAAGAATCTTGGAGGAGGAAGAACGCTAAGCTGTCCTGGTGTCCTCCTCCTCCAGGGCAGTTAATCCAGTAGTCTGCTGGTCCGATTTAGTCTGAGATAATTGGATCCTGTCCCAGCCAATGAGCTCTCTGCCAGAGAGAGAGCCCTGTCGTCTCTTGGTTTTCTGTTGTTGATCCCCCCTTTTTGGCCCACATGGATTAATGGGTTCATTCAAATATTCTGCCCTTGTAATCCTTTTGGGAAAAACTATGCATTACTGGACACGAGAGGGAAAATGGTAGCTGCAATAGGCCATAATGCAATGCATCTACAAGACCTTTGTTTTTATTTTTTTGGCAAGATTATTTTTTGGATGGTTGGCCTTTTTTATTTGATAGGAGTACAGTAGAGAATCCGACAGGAAGTGTGGCCACAATGGGAGAGTGGGTGGACACGGCAAACCACGACGCTGTGGCTGCGTGGTGCGCGTCTTTCTGGCCACCATGTTCCCTCATCTACAAGACCTGTTATGAATAAGGGCCGTTGATACGCTGATTACACACAACTCATCGATCTCTTGCCTCTCTTCTGTCTGTGGGGTGTTAGGCATTCTGGGAAAAACATGAAATCACTATCTAAACACCATCTTCTTCTTCTTCCCCATGTTTTGCTGGCTAATAGCTGCATTCTGTGGCATTTTTAACATCAGTACTTAAGAAAATGCTATAAGTGAAATTGTGTGTGTGAAAGAAGATTAGAGAGTCTGAATGAAGACGATGGACTGCGGGAGAGATGATGATAAAGACATTCTGTACCCATCAAATAATCTTTAATCTTTTTGCTGTTGCTGATGTGTCCATCCATGTTTTCTGTGCACTCCACCAAGCAATTTGTATGCCAGCTTGTTCAAGACTTAAGTGCATCCTTTCATCTTGTTCTCTTTCCTGTGTTCACCCTTTCTCATCTGTTTCTCTTCCACCTCTGAGGCCCGAGAGAGTCCAAACGCCACACTCTTCATGGCCAAACAAAAACACGTTCTCTTTAAAGCTTCTTCTCCTCCTCTTTCATGTGTTGTTTACTTCATTTACAGTTGTTGTCTTTCATTCTCTCAGGCCCGCCCCCTTTTTATTTTTTTGTGTTTTTATTTTTTTACCTTCCAAAAAAGGGGGCTAGTTCATTGAATCTTTCAGCCTTTGTTTTGCTCTTTTATTTTACTTCTTTAGTTGTGCTTTTTATTTTGCTCTCCCCAATGTGGGTCCTTGTTTCACTATATTAATTTAATTCTTTACTTTTCCAGTCCTCTTAACCAGTCTTTGCTTTTTATTTCAGTTTTTAATTCTTTCTATGTCTCACTCTTTCTCTGCCTCTCTTCAGGTGGTGACACATCCTCTTCCACTACTGGCAGTGCTTCTCCGGTGCCCAACAGCTATGATTCCCTGGAAGGGGGAAACTATCCAGGTATGTTTTGAATGCATCCATACTGTTCATCATACTCACAAATAAATCGCATTACAAAACTCCTTTCCAGGTCTGTGATTTCATAAAGTTGCTGTTCTTATTGAGAGCGTAGGTTACACTTCCATTGGTAGCATTACATGCTATGTAATGAATAAGAAGGGTAAAATATTCCTTTCTATAGCTCTATATTCTAAGACTAAGTTTGATCAGAGAAAATGTATCACGTTAGATTTAGGTGCAGCCTGGATCACAGATAAACCCCGACATAGTCCCACTCTTACTAAAGTGGTCGTCAAACGTCTCTCTCTGGGAGATGCAAAGCAGAAGTAGAAGTTATCAGGTTGATGCAAAACATAAACCACAACAATGCAGAGCATAAACTGATTACATCCAGCCAAATCTGGCCCAAGTTCAACAAGTAGAAGAGATATGGGAGAGGTGATATTTTGAAAGGATGATGAGATGCATTTGTCAAATTATGTAAAAGCCTGTGTTGAAAATGGGACACGCACACACATTCCCCACATAAAGACCATATTCTCAAAACGCAGCTGCACTGATTACTGTCGTAATCACGTTAAAACATTGAAAACCAGCTGTCCGCCAAACATGCATCAGATTTCCTTAATGCTGAACTCTCTCTTGCCAGATTCCATGCCGCCTTCCAACGATATGACCAACCAGACCACACCTGGTAGCTATGGTTATTCCAGCATGCAGCCAGCCTATCGGCAGGGGCTGGCCTCCCACCCTGACCCATCCCCCGCTCATGACCTGTACAGCCAGCCAAGCTACCAGCAGTACTCCCAGGTCAGGCCACAGCCAAAATGAAATTGTTGCCGAGAAGTGTTTTAATGTTACTGCTATTATTTCTTATTGGCAAGTGAAAAGCATTTTTAACCAGCCTGGTTCCAACCACATCTCAAATTTTGTTGAATGATTCGGAGGTCTGTTAAGGTCTGTGGTAAGAGGCCCCGGGGTAGACCCAGAATACGCTGGAGGGATTATATATCTCAACTGGCCTGGGAACGCCTTGGGATCCCCCAGGAGGAGCTGGAAAGCGTTGCTGGGGAGAGAGACGTCTGGATAACCCTGCTTAGCCTGTTGCCTACGTGACCCCAGCCCCGGATAAGTGGAGGAAAATCTACTATTGTCTACGGTTGCTGTCGTGAATGGCAGTTTCCTAAATTGGAGAAACAACCAAACCAATCACCTTTGTGGGCAGGACTTGTAGCACCCTATAATGTAATAATTCTGTGAAAATTTAATAAAATGTGTTCTTAACCTGAACGAAAATATAATAAAACCCAATAATGTAATAAAATGTTTTGACTCGTATTGTATAACATTTTTACCAATACTGTAAGACCTTTTTTTTTTTTTTTTTCTCAAAACATGATGTAGTAGCTTTGACAGATAATGTAATAAAGTATGCTTGCTGTATTGACGCACAGTCCTGATTTCTCACCAGAGTAATCTCACTAGTTATCCCTCTCCCTCCTCTGCAGCCATTCCCAAACCTGTCCCAGCTGTCTGCGACCCTGGGGGGGCTGAGCGGTGTGCCGGAGCTGGAGGTGGAGGCCCTGAGCCCGGTCAACCTGCTGCAGGAGAGAAACCTGCTGCCCCCCAGGCCCCTTGAAGCCCCCGAACCCAACCTCAGCTCTGACCTCAAGAAGGTCAACTGCAGTCCACAGTAAGTAAAGTACAGGAGGGGTTTAACTATTGGGATGTATGTTTTTACCAAAGTGGCTGCGTGAACACACATACACACACACACACACAATCTCTCATTCTGTCATTGTCTAATCTGTGGGTGTGCTATCTAATACGCTTCCCCCCTCTCTGGTTTTCTGCTGATCAGGACATTCAGGTGTACCCTGACCAGCATCCCCCAGACCCAGGCTTTACTCAACAAGGCCAGGCTCCCTCTGGGCCTCCTCCTCCACCCCTTCAGAGACTTAGAGGTATGATCTGATGCACAAACCTTCCTTGTTGATGAGATTAGTTGTTTCTCCGAGTCCTCCTGACTTTGTTCATTGTGTACTGTCGGTGTACTTCTGATATGGTGCGCATAGCACAGGAAACAAAACGGAACTGCTGCATTGGGGGGGGCGGGACCCAGGGTAGATTATTTCATCTCTCCTTTCAATTACGTTTTTGTCTCATATTTTTTTGTTTTTGTCAAAAATATTGCATGTTGCTAAAATCACAGTTGGTGTTTAATGACGTTGGTCTCGTCATAATCTCGTTTTAGTCTTGGAAAAAAAAAACGAACACATTTAGTCACAGTTTTAGTTAACGAAATTAACACTACCAACACTGTAATAAAAGACAAAAAACAAAACTGATCCCAACCTGTGCAGAAAAGGATTTTTTCCCTGAAAGAGGGACCCTTCCACAGGTGATGGTAAATGCAAATAATGGTTTTGATTACATTTATGCTGGTTGATTTTTTTGACATGAGGTTACAATAAAGGATCGTGGGATTATATGAAAAGGTTGTTGATTATTACTTAATTAACTGAAGACTTGGGGGGGGGAAGAATACATACATTGATATATTGTGTAAAACGTCCTGAACAGGTTACGAGTCTGTTGAAGACAGATCTTTGTGATGAGCAGCTGCTGTGACAGCAGGACGGACAGGCAGGAGGAGGAGGAGAATGATGATGAGGTGCAGGGAGATAGGTTAGAGTATTTATAGAGGTGTTGGTTAACATGGTGTCAGAAGCTATGAGCTGACGGAGAACAGGGATGCACCGATAGCACGCGAGAAACAGATAGGAACTTAAAGGAAACCGAAGACTCCCTTGGATTGCTTTGATTTACGTTCAAGGCAATTCCTGTGAAACAGATTCACAACCTTGAAAGTACTTATGGATGTTTTGGCGGCAAAGACACGTTCAGTACTCCGTCGCTACTGCTTTCATAGTAGATGACTGTAAAACCATGGATGCAGGTTTCACACGCCACCATCTGTTACACGGTACACCACTTGCCAATTTCACTACGCGCTTGTGATAATTTGTGATTTGAATTATAAAACAGACTTTCACTCTCCTCCGTTGTTGTACCAGGCATCTCTAAATCCTGGCGCCACCGATAGCCGTTTTTGTTTGTAATAAACTATCCGTATGCTTTGCTTCCAAAAAGAATCGTGCTTTGTTTACTACCACCATACAAACCTCACTTTCAAGTTTGGATTTTCTTTTCTTTTTTGTTTTTTTTTCTGTATCCGAATTAGAAGTCTAAAGATAGAGGGTGCCGCATGCTGTACAGATTGTAAAGCCTCTTGAGGCAAATTTGTGATTTTCGGTTATAAATAAAACTGACTGGAAATCGACTTCAGACAATGTCAGTTTTGGAGCCTCCACAGCAATCAAAACTTGTGACTAGAAATGTGAATTGAATTGAGTGTTTTTTTTTTTTTTTTGTAAGATGTATGGCAGTGTTTGGTAAATTGCGGGATAAAGCAGTGTAGCTGTCTGGTGTGCTGAAGAATGAACAGCCTAAATTCTGAGGGAAAAGGTGTATTGTATTCTCAGGTGACCCTGGTACACCAGCAGACGAAGTCCTTGATAACAGTTATAGAAACAGGAAAGTGGGTCAGACGAGGACTACAATTCCAATGATTCGTTCAACCACATTCCCCAAGAGTAGTCTTCAGGCGTGACTAGAGGGATGTTTTGAAAAGGTTGCGCTTGAGATTAAACATGAACAAATTAAATGCAAACTGGTCACGAGGCACATTTGTACTTTCCCTCAGTATTTACTCCATTTTTCTCCTGCTCTCTCTGCAGCAGTTACCAGTGATCACCTCGAACACAATAGTGCGCTGTCGCTCATGTCGCACCTACATCAATCCGTTCGTCACCTTCCTGGACCAGCGCAGGTGGAAGTGCAACCTCTGTTATCGGGTCAATGATGGTACGAGTCCAATCATGTTATTCTGGGTTAGAAAGTTGTTGATTTCCTTTTTGTCTTTTGTCCTGAATTTTTTGTGTCTAGTCCTTTTTTTTTAACTGTTTTAATTATTTTATCGTTTTGTCTTGCACATTTCATTCCTGCTCTTTTTTTTTTTTTTTGTCCTTTCTTGTTCAGTTCCAGATGAGTTTATGTACAACCCAGTCACGAGATCATATGGTGAGCCCCATAAGAGACCAGAGGTCCAAAACCCCACAGTGGAGTTCATTGCCTCCTCAGACTACATGGTAATCAGTCTCAGCTTCTTCTGTCCCTAAACTAGGCTGTTTTTTAAAGAGTTGGGGAGTTTATTTCATGTAGTGTGATTGTTTGTCCTCTAGAGGGAGGTCTTGTCTTGGTGCTACAACATCTGGAGGCGCCTTTTTATCTAACTTTAATTTAAAAGAGAATACACACCTGTGGTGATGCTTAACTGGAAAAAAAGGATAATGAACTGTTACAGACATTAAGTTAGACATGTAACAATACATACATTTTCATTTTAAGACTGCACCAGCTTTATTCCATCCCCTCTAATCACGTTTGATTTACCTCTTGTGTGTTCAGTTGCGGCCCCCTCAGCCAGCTGCCTACTTGTTTGTTCTCGATGTGTCTCACAATGCTGTGGAAGCAGGCTACCTTAAGTACTTCTGTGAATTACTACTGGAGAACCTGGATAAGTGAGTTGTTGCTGACAATCAATACAATAAACATGAATGTGGCTGGTTTATGAGTAGTAAAACACATGTGTAGTATAGTTTAGTATTTATTTGTTGACATGATTTCTTGATAAAATAATGGCAATAAGCAGATGGTTATGAACGGTTGATGGTTATGTTTCCGCCTAATCCAGTTCTGACAGAGGTGTGTTATGTGCTTCAGATTGCCCGGAGATACACGCACCAGGGTGGGCTTCCTCACCTTTGACAGCACCATCCACTTCTACAACCTCCAGGAGGGACTGTCCCAGCCACAGATGCTGGTGGTGTCAGACATAGATGGTACGTCTGCTCAGTGAAATCAGGCTTTAGGTTGCATACTCATGAAAGTAACTGGCAGCTGTGTCCAGAATAAATGTTTTTGCAAGCCTGGCAAGAGCAAATTAAAGGAAAGGAAAGGGGTTTGCTTTTAGAGCCAATGAAGGAATAAACGAGGTGTATAGGGCCATAAAGTAGACAAGAGGTCGGAAAGCTACTCGGTTTTTCACATAAGTAGAAAAACATGTAAGAGTGAACATTTCAGTGGTATACATTTTTTATTTTTATTTTTTAAATGAAAAAAATAATTTGGATTTTTCACTGATATGTAAGCATGTCCATTTCTGATTATATTTATTTACATATTGGGATACAGCGTGTTAATCACACACACTGGAACACGTTATGTCAGGGCATGTTCTTGACCACAGAGAAATTAGGATTTTTATCCTTTTTCTTTTTGCAGACGTCTTCATACCGTCTCACGACAGTCTAATGGTGAACCTAAAGGAAAGCAAGGAGGTATGCCCGTTTTGATTTTTGGTAACATAAATAGCCACTACACTCCTTTTTGTTATTCTCATTATTTGCTCAATCCCATCGCACAAAATTTTATTTCTCCCTCCTTCCCTTCCCGCCTCCAGCTGGTGAATGACCTGCTGACGTCGCTGCCGGCCATGTTCAGCCAGAGCAGGGAGACCCACAGCGCCCTCGGCCCGGCGTTACAAGCCGCCTTCAAGCTCATGTCGCCCACCGGGGGCCGTGTCACGGTGTTTCAGACCCAGCTGCCAACGCTGGGTGCCGGTGCGCTACAGTCGAGGGAAGACCCCAACAAACGCTCGAGCACTAAGGTATTAATGAGAGTGCTGACTTTCTACAGGTTTGTGATAACTTCATGACAATTGTAATGTTATTTTACAAACCGACTTATGATTTATGAAGCCTAAACCATATGACGGATCAAATAGAGGAAGAAAATGACTCTTCCACACTCTTTACTGTGTGTATTTATACTTATTGTCCTGGCATTCTCGGTACTGTTATATTTATTTTCCTACCACAACTCACTTTTATTACCAGCCACAACATCGTAAGACCTCAAATTTCAGTTTAGAGAAGGAGCGTCCATGGAGGGTCTGTGTTTTTGTCATCCCAGGTCTGTGATTTATGGGTCTTCATCATCATCTGTGTTCAATTTTTGATCAGAATAAACTGCCAAGACGTTAAAGCAATGGTGTCCAAAAATTGTGAATAAAAATGAACTACGAACAGATGTGCTTTCTCAGGGAAAGTGCTTTTCTGTTCTTTGGCGTCTTGTGTTTTTCAGGAGAAATTTGGGCTGGAAAAAAAACCACAGGGAAATGTACTCTTGACAAATCCAACAATAAACAAATGGCACAACAACACACAGCAAACTTGCATGCATTCAGTCTGCATCCTTTCCATATCATACCTCATTTAGTGGACAGTGTGTCTAATAGCACAGGAAGGCAAACTCCCCAAGTATCATTTTGTAACAAGTACCTGTATCTTTCCAGGGAGTTCAGCACCTCGGTCCAGCTACAGACTTCTATAAGAAACTCGCACTGGACTGCTCAGGTCAACAAATTGGGGTGGATCTTTTTCTGCTCAGCTCACAGTACACGGACCTCGCCTCGCTATGTAAGAACACCCAACATTTCAAAAGCAGTGTCCATCTCTGTAGCCACAAAAGGGCTGTGGGTCTTGGAATTGGAAACTAGAACCTTTTCAGAGCCACCCTTTCAAGCCTACAGGACGGGAGTATTGGATAATCAAAAAGACAGATTTACCTCGGCGCTTAATGCTAACATTAACATGCAACGGTTTGAGAACCACTAGGGAAGATTTTATCACTCTTAAGTAATTGAACTGTAACTGAATACTTTTCCTGTCCTGTTCCTCCTGCTCTTCAGCGTGTATCTCCAAGTATTCAGCGGGCAGTATCTTTTACTACCCCTCCTTCCATTACATCCACAACCCACCTCAACTGGAGAAGTTCCAGAGAGATCTGGAGCGCTACCTCACCAGGAAGATCGGCTTTGAGGCGGTCATGAGAATACGATGCACTAAAGGTAACTCCAACCAAACTAACCAAAACTGAGACGTAGCCGAGTGTGTTGTGTATATTTTTGCATTAGAGCTTATCTTCTTTACTTGTTGTACATATATTTTCAAACCTTGCTTTTGCTCCTGCCCGCGTGCTCTCCTTCCCCCTCAGGTTTATCCATCCATACTTTCCACGGTAACTTCTTTGTGCGCTCCACTGACCTGCTGTCCCTGGCCAATGTGAACCCAGACACTGCCTTCGCTGTCCAGATGTCAATTGATGACTCTCTGGCAGACTCGACTCTGGCCTGCTTCCAGGCTGCTCTGCTCTACACCTCCAGTAAAGGTACACAAACTCTCATGGTTAGAAAAGCTGTGGGGTAGAGAGCAAAGTACGCTGTACACCACTGAATACTGACACGATATATTTGAGTATGGTTCTTGAAACCTCCCCTGCTTCAACTGCAGGAGCCTCTGGTTTTGTTGGCTGAACATGTGAAGACGTGTTACTGTGAAGCACTACTGCTGAAAAAGTGTGCAGTCGTTAGTCAAATTTCATTGATTTTATTCATCCTTCTATCCCCCGTAGGAAAAAGGCGAATCCGGATCCATACTATGTGTCTGCCGGTGGTCAACCAACTGAGTGATGTGTATGCCGGGGCTGATGTTCAGGCCATCACTTGTCTGCTAGCCAACATGGGTGAGTCTGCAGCAGAAACCCTAAGCTGTCACAATCTTTATAAAGACATTGCTATTGTCCACATGTAAATAAAACACTACAGGGAAAAAAACTGTCTTGCAATAGAAAGTGATGGCATAATTGCTGTGGAACTCTTCTCCACCTTATCTTTCCCACTTTTTGTATTTCAGCCATCGACCGGTCGATATCGTCCAGCCTCTCAGATGCGCGTGATGCCCTGGTGAATGCGGTGGTGGATCTGGTGAGCGCGTACAAGAGCAACGTGTCGAACCTGCAGCAGTCTGGCCTCATCGTCCCTGCTGCCATGCGCCTCTTCCCCGTATACATCCTGTCCCTGCTGAAACAGGTGTGGCCACTCGACAGGCATCAGCACATATACGTGTCACAAGGGTTAATCACAGGCTTTAGAGACACACGACTAACACACATCAGACATATCCATTAATCCACCCCTACTTACACATCCTTTAATATGAACTGCTTTTACATCATCAGTACCCCTCCCTCTGCACACTAATAAAAGCTGCGTTTACAGTCGTATAGACTCCCAATATGTTCATTGACTGTATTCATCCACCCAGGACTTGTTCATTCAGACAACAAAGGTGTGTCCACTCGCTAACCCTTTCATCATCTGAGACAAACACCCCCACAGGGCAGCCCACATTAGTGTACACCCTGAACACTTAAAACGCAGATCTGTCTAGCAGATGTTTGTTTGATTCCTCCAGTGGCTTAGAAAATCAGGCTAGAAACCGTCGATGATAACCTGCAGTTGAGCTGCTCGGTAACTGATAGAAAACAGTGTTGTACTGAGCAGCTCCCAAGCAGGGAGTGGCTGTGAAGCATCATTAGGCTGAAAAACCACACATTAAATGGATTTCTATTTCTTTCCAGAAAGCCTTGCGGACAGGCACCAGCACGCGGCTGGACGAGCGGGTCTTTGCCATGTGCGAGTTCAAGACCCAGCCGCTGCAGCAGCTGATGCGGATGGTTCATCCTGACCTGTACCGGCTGGACAACATGTCTGACCAGGTGGGACGCGGACAAGACCGAACAAGACGAGACTAAACTATATTTCACAAGTCAGTTTAGTCAGAGTGAAGTTTAACTTGCTGAGCTGACGTTGGATTCTCTTTTTAACTTACTTCAGTAGTTAGTGAATATATATATATCATTTAATTAAATTGAAAACTTGCTGTCAAATGATAAATGTACTCCTCATATGAAGATAAAGCCAAAATAAATAATCTCTTGCACTATTTGTATCACACCTGCAGGGGGCGCTCCATCTGAACGACACAGTGGTTCCCCAACCTCATCTGCTCCACCTGTCTGCTGAGAGGGTGAGCAGAGATGGAGCTTTCCTCATGGACTGTGGCAACGTAAGCTTTCATTATTACATATTCATACCGCACTTTACAGTGATGTTGTTCCTCAGAAAGTCCGGGGTTTAGGAGATTATGTTGATTTGTTAATATTTTCTTTTCTGGCCCTAGTTGTCTTGTTTGCTTTAACAAATGTAGATACTTTTGAACTTCTGTAATCATTTCAAGTACATTTATGTTTAGCCTATTGGAAGGATAAGTGATGCTCAGGTACACGTACAGCCCACTTTTAGTTTAGTTTTAGCATCATATAATTTAATTTGAGGGGATTTATGACCACCAAATTGAATCACTGTAATTTATGTTGACAAGAATGAATTCAATATTTCTGAATATGAGTGCAAAATATCAGTTATGAACAGTTTTATCCCTGGAAGGCAGCTGTAGATATTCTGAAATAACGTTTTTTATTTGTCATGCTGCCGAAACTGTGCCTACATGAAATGCATTGATCAAAAACAAGAAATTAGGTGCTAAAACTATGAATTCAGTTTCCCAAAGGCCCTTCGTAAACCTAATTTCTCAATTGTATGAGCGACACATCCTACAATGCCGTATGCTTCCATCCACCAATCAAGAGTGTTTGAGTGTTTAACTCTTAAAAAATAATGCCTACAGATGTTTTTCTGAGCCTTTTAACTTTTATTTTTGCTTATTTAATCGTGAATGTGTTCATTTGTTATAGAGAAATACTTTGAAACAAAGTTTTCAGGGGCTTTAATGTTGGTCAGGATAGATTAGATACTCTCTGTTTCTATCTATGAAGGTGTTTTATCTGTGGATCAGCAAATGCTGCAACGAGATGTTCATCCGAGATGTTCTGGGCTGCCCCAACTACGCTGCAATACCCCCCAACATGGTCAGTAAGACGAACTCGGGCACATAAACTGTACAAGCAGCTATGAGAATGTGACAAGGAGATTAAATATGTTCAGTTAGTTCAGGAGGAGATTTCACCCACATTTGACATATCAGGAAAACAGTAACACAGTAACTGTTTGGGGAAATGGAGTTATTGTTTCACATCTTGATCTTGATCTCACACACACCACGGCCACGTTGTTGCGTGATTTCCCCTGAAAGAGAGTCACATATTTGCTTCACAATAAAAGAGCGCTGCATTTCTGTCTGTGTTGTTTTAAAGAAATAATAATAATACAAAAGACTCGTACAGCAAAACAGATTTGCTGGTGTAGCTTTTCTGCCTTTCAACAAACCATGCAGCTGCCTCGAAAGCTCTGTCATTACCACGCTGTGGGCGTGGTGGTAACACCCAGAACAAACAGTGACCGTCAGCACTTGTTTATGCTGCTTATTGTATTTTTCTAGAAAGGGGTTTCAATGCATCCCACCTAGAAACTCCTCATTCTAAACCACAGGCATGTTTCTGTTAACCACGCTGTGTAGCCAAGAGAGACTATGTGCATCCACGCTATCTGTTTCCTATCTGGAATACAGCAGCTGTGACAACAATGCTGTTGATGTTTTGGTTCTGCTCTCATTGTCTCTCTCGATGAGTCTAGAGTCACATTCCTGAGCTGGAGACTCCTCTGTCGGAGAGAGTGCGAGCGTTCCTCGACTGGCTGCAAGACAACAGAGCGTTCAGCTCCATAATACACGTCGTCAAGTAAGCAATTAATGGTTTTATCGAGAAAACATCGCGCAATCTCTGGTTCCAGCTTCTCAAATGTGAGGATTTGCTGCTTTTTGCGTTTTTATGCCAGAATGAATATATTTGAGTTTGGGACATGGGCGTGTAATGAGACCTGGATAGGGCGCTCAGCCCAGACATTTTTTTTTCTTTAGTGCAAACTATTAAAAACTAATACAAAAAGAAAAAAAGCCCAGTCAACAGGTAAAATTGTTTTGAGGGATTGGTGACAGGAGAAGGAGGGGAGGGGGGTGGCAGGCAACAAAGGTTACCGGCTGGTATCGAACTAGGCGACGTTGCAGTTGTACTTTACATGGTTTGAAGCCCCCAACAGATGAATCTGTATGAAACTAATAATTAGTTGCAGCCGCACTTTAGTCTCCAATTTGCATCAATAGGAAGTAGCGGTCACACGGGTCACACCTGTGGTCATCTGAGCATGTGATGATGCGGTTGGCGACTTTCTGGAAAACGTATTCACTTCATTTCCAGCAACCTGTTCTCGAAACTGCACCACACAGAAACTGGGTGTCGGCCAGTTTCATGTTGAAGTGGAATCCTTCTCCCCGCAGAGATCGGCCCGAGGTTGACACAAAAATATTTCCAGTGTAAACTCATAGTAAGCAGTGAGGTCATTGATTTGACAGCGGTGGCGAATGCTTCCACAGGGAACGCATTGTTTCAGTTTCCTCTCTCGCCTCCTCTGTGGCGCAGCATTGTTGCCCAACCACATGTTGACACCACAGTGGTGTCGTGGAGGTACGAAATGGGCTGGGCGGCAGCTGAACGGATGTTTGCGACACTCTTGAGAAATGCGCGCGATAAGATTTCTGGAGACATTGGCACAAGAAGATTTCCTCCAACAACCGTGAACTGTACTCTTTAAATGGTTAAAAAATTCAAAAATGTGTAAAAACAAAAAAAACTGGCTTTGAACTTACTGAGCCTCATTATTGGTGGCGTGTAGTGATGTAGAGCTTGGAATTTAAAGTCACGGTGGAACTGCACGCCATGCAAGGTTCTATGAGTGAAAGTAGAGACCCCTAATAATTATCTTCAGTATCGATGAATCGGCTGATAAGTTTCTTAATTGACTAATTGTTTTTGCTCTAAATGAAAGCGCTGCCTAAATGTTTATATGTGACTTGAACTGATGTAACAAAATGCATTGCAGCAGAAACTTGCAACTTGAAAAGGTGTTCAGGTTTATGTCTTTTTTTCTTTTTATTTAATTAAATTTATCGTCAAAACCAGCAATCATGTGGTTTTAACAGCATTCATTAGCAGCTGAATTTATCCTTCGGTTTTCGTGTTTTTACATTTCGTCATAAAGCAAAGTAGTGGCAGTGTTGTGTTTCTCAGAACTGCAAGACTCAATTCCCAAAACATGTATTTATTATATAGAATTTGAGCTGAATATTGATCCTTAATACTTACTTGGTACTGACCAACTGAGTGTGGTGCTGCGTCCACATGTCAAAGTGTCTTACCAACACACTGAACTCCTGATGTGTGTGTTTTATGGGGGGGAACAAGTGTATTTGGACAAAAATCATCAGCCAAATATTGGCTTCAAATTTCTGGTCAGATTTGTATTCTTCTTCGCCGATTCTACCATCAGGAAGTTCCTGATTTGAACCATAATTTTGACATTTTTAACTTTTTTTTTATTCAGGCAAAGCTCTTGTCATCTTGTGTTAAAATTTGGGAAGCGTGCAAATATAATAACCTTTTTTAAAAGTAGATTACAAACCAAGTGCTGCTCTCGCTCTAACGCTCTTGTCCTTGTTTCTCGGTTTTCCTCCTGCAGGGACGACGCGTCGGCTAAAGCTACTTTCTTCCAGCACCTGGTGGAGGATCGGTCTGAGTCGGCTTCTTCCTACCACGAATTTCTGCAGCACATTCAGCAGCAAGTGTCAAAGTAGGCTCCCATCACAGAGAAAGAAACTTTGGCCGCTAGAGCCCTCAAACCAGAGCGAGGAAAAAGGATTTGGACCTCGTAGAGTGAAAACTAACTTTAGCCAATGACATCGCTCCTTCAGACCAGTTTTAGCGAGGTGGGTTCCCTCCTGCTCCTCCAGAACGGTCTTATTTAACAAATCCACCCTTGAAGCTCATTGGTCAGCTGCGATTTGACCATCGGAAGGTGGAGGAAGAGGAGGAAGAGGAGGGGATAGTTGTAGGAAAGATAAAAGAATTGCAGAAATAAATGGATGAGGAATGGGGATTTGTTCCAATTTACAAATGAATTATAGATGACGCTTCTACAGCGTCTCGTCGCTGCCTCTTAACCACTGCCAGACCCCTCATTTAGCCTCTCGTCAGATCCACCGAGCCTGAGAAAAGGGGACAGTCGAGCCAAGAAGATGCCACTTCATGTTTGGATTTGTTTTCGTGAGCCTCACACTTGGCTAGTACTGTCTTTTATTTGTTTTGTTTTGTCATGTATTCCCCTTCTCACTCCCTCAGTTTTACTCTGAGACGATTTTGGAGAACAGAAACGAGCGTTACTTCTGTTGTTTTTCGGCACGTGCTTTGAAATACGAAACGCATGTCACCGTTTTGTTTGCTGCTACTCTGAGGATAGATGACAACCGTCGAACGGGAATATAATTCGACAGTGGTTGGATGTTGAACCCCCCCATGTTGGCTCCCTCCATTGTGTCAACCCCCCCCCCCCATCTAGTGTTAATGTGATTCTCATTTGTTTTAATTTGCTATCCACTTTGTAACTATTGAAAATAATCTTTTACGTGCGATAATTTATGAACCAGCTTATTAAATAAAAAACAAAAAACAGAACTCTGCTTGTTTAGTGTCATGGTGCCATCCATCAGTGGCATTCATTAATAGAAATTTGTGGTTCTGAAAGTAAATATATTTAGTTTTTTTACATCCCAGCATAGAGGCAGCGCATGCTACACTCTCGGCCTATCTCAGTGTCCCGGATTTTCTTGGGGAAGCGATCCCACTGAATGGCCAGCACACAGCCTCAGCTGAGTGTCAGGATCCCACAATTCTCCACTTTGTATAATCAAATCTCAGTTTTTTTGGTTCGGCAGCTTAATTAAAACTTAATTAAAACTGGGTTCTTTACCCTGTTGGTAGTGCACCCCCACCACACAGCCGCTTTCAGGCATTTTTCTGTCGTTTGCTAGCAGCCCAAAGTGACAAGGAGGCACTTGCAAAGTCAATGAAGAGCGATGAAGTGTTGTCCCCTCCGGGTGTGGGCGGGGCTTAATTGCGCCCCGTGTGTTTCCACATACAACTAAACCTTCGGTGGCGTTGTGCCTTTTCTCTGTGATGCAGGGGTTGATGCAATGTCACTCGCTCACTGTTCTCGGACATCGTGACTTTTCAGGACCTTGACTAATGGCCGACACGTTGACATCATCCGTCACTCCCCTCCACCTCTTATGACACATGTTACAGCAACATAAGACCTCAACTAGGAACGAATGTCTGACCTCATTAATCACTATGTATTTGAAGAGTCTGGCAGCTGGATGAAAAATGAGCGCGTGTGTATTCCTCAACAAAATAAGTGAAGATATAGGTCTGCTTTACGGATCCACTGATGTGAGCAAACCGTTGCAACTTTTGTCAGTATAGGATGGACCCTGTTCATACGTAATCACAGAATGTATCAGCCTGCGTTCATTTGGGTCCAGCTGGCAAAGTAAGCTTCGGGTCCTCCTGTGTTGCAGTACCCATAAGCCTCCATAATTAAATTAAACTAAAGCTTAAGAGGACTAACCTCTTAATTGGTATCTCTTCTGTTTTTGTTGACGGCCCTGTTTGCCTCCCGCCGTCTGTGGCTAAGCTGCGATTCCATTCGGTTATGAATAACAAACTTAATAGCTAATGTTTAGAAATGCGTAATGATATGCAAACTACTTATCCTCACTTTCCAAACTGCAGATGGTATTTAACTATTCTGAGCTCTTCTCTGGTTACATTTCAGACCAATTGAAGAAGTAAAACCTCACAATACCTTGCTAACTTTTCTAAAATCTTTTACGTGACTTTTGACGTCAATTCACTGCATTTATAGCAGCAGCACTCTGATCTTCATATGTCAGTGGTCAAATGGGAAACGGCAACATTATATCTTGTATCGATCAGTCAGCAAATCATTTAGACTCGTGCTACAGTCATGTATCCGATATCGATATGTTTTTATTGATATTCAGTATCTTAAACTTTGCCCATTTTCACACCAACAAGATAATTATTTCAGATTTCCTGCAATGTTTTGCTCTTGGAAGGGCAGGAACGTATCTGAAACAACACTTACACCCATGAGACACTGAAAGTATGCATTGAAATTTGAGCGGCGCCATTGTTAAAGCCGAGGAATTCTTTTTGGCAACCACTGTGGTATGGTTAATGGATATAATTGGAAAATCTTTCCCATGCCTTTTGTGCTTCTTGCACTTCTCAACAGCAGGAAATGATAAAGAAATTCGTCCTCCAGTAGTTTTCAGACTTCACAGACCTGCAGAGAGTCTGAGAAGTAAGTTTGTTTTCCTTCAACCGACTCGAGCTGCTTCAGAAGGAGCTGTGAAAATACTCCGAAGCTAATCGCCTGTAGTAAACACACAAGCAGCCAGCAAAGTTGCCTCTGCTCCATTTGCAAACGTATCTGGCTCCCATATGGTCCGACTGCTGTTGCTGTCGTGGAAAACTGCACCCTCTGCGGACCTCAAATATTTAACGCGGCCGTGCTTTCGGTGCACATCCACAAAGTCTCACATTCTCACTCAAACGTAAAAACATGGTACATGGACTAAAATATGAGTAGACATGTTAGGAGGGAGAGAGAAAATGCCACATCCAGCTGGGAAAGGGCGGCGGAAAAGCAATTTTTAAGCACTTCAAAGCAGCAGTGCTTTACACACTTTTCGCAAATCTAAAAGTAATCTCACTTGTGATTCCATTTGTTCGTGTTTGTCCTCTCTCGCTCTTCCTCTCGTTCATGTGCACGGGCCACAACGAATCGAGCTCAAGGGTTTTCTTTGCATTTCAAATTCGTGACTGTTAACAGTCAACAACACGCTGAACCGCCACTCCATTCCCTCCGTCTCTCTTTCCTTTTTTTCAGCCAGCAAACAACAAGTGAGTGCTGTGCTGCCAGTTCTGTGTGAGCTCCAGCTTTGACTGGTCCAACCCATCGCACACCCACTTCCAACGGTCCAACCACCTTCCCCCCCAACTCTGGTCCAACTTTCCGTCCTTACTACAGACCTTCTTTGAGAACTCCACGATCATGAAGTCACAGTTTCCCCATCTGGCTGTGCGTTTTACCTCAAGCGTTTGACTCTCGCTATGATTCCCACAGTAATGATTAAAACCGACAAGCAACTAAAAGGAGTCGAACGAGTAACGACCACAATGGGAGCAGAAGGAGGTTAATCTACATAGTGTCCATTTTTTTTTTTTGTGCTTCATCATGGGGAAGAGATTGGGAATATTCCCATGTGTATAACTTTATAACTGGTTGTGTGAAGGCTTACAATGTACTGTGCACAGTAAATGCAGCACTGTGGGCTCAATTACCTTTTGCCTTTCGCTGACTTGAGACATCCATTTGTTTGCTTTTTTCAGGCACAGCTGTTTCATCAAGTGTGAAGTCAGATGTGTTTGAGCTTTTAAAAAAAAAAAAAAAGATATATATATATATATATATATTTTAATATTTTTGAAAGCAAGACTTTGGGAATAATCCACAAAAAAATAAAACCACTTTTCTATTCTGGCATGAAATCCAGATCAGATCATGTAACCAAAGGAAACTACTGAACTCTCGACACTTTTGTCAAGAACTGCATGAACGTGGCCATGCAACTAGATGAGTAAGAAAACCGCGAAAACACATTTATGTTAGGGCGTCCATTAATTACGCCTCATAAAACAAAGCAGTGTTTTGGTGCACGCCACAAAAAGGCTACTTGGCACCAGGCAATTTGCAAATAGTTGCAAATCTCTATGCTTTCGTGAACCGTCTACAAGTCAGGCATCACTAAATCGTTGTGTTGCATCAAGCAGGGCTAAAGAGCAAATGTGACATTTATTTGCATATTATTGTCCCTGCAGTCAGTGCAGCGCCACCCAGTCAAGCCTCTGTAACAAGTCTCTATCTGCGGTTTCTTTATATGGAATACACATCTATAAAGAACATAAACAACAAAATGTTCATTTTCCAGCCGTTGGAACATAAAGCAGCAGTTGGGGTGGAGGCACATTCATCACTTGTTCAGTTTTGATTTGAGCCAGCCGTTAGAAGATAAGCACCCCTGCCTCCCCTCCACATCATTCTTTTAACCCTGTCTGAAATCCAAACGAGATTGTCAGACACATACGCAGCTCTGGTCCTGTGCACTCTGAGGTTATCTGCCAGCGACACGCTGCCCTGCAGTCTGTGGGAGGTTCTATGGGATTCTGCTTTTGGCTTCACTCAAATGCAGTTTCTGTGTTCATCCTGTTGGCAAACAACGGAGTATTGATGCACTGAATATACTTCAGATAGTCGCAGTTAGCAATCAAAATAGAGAGAGAACCTCTTTTTGTAGTTGGTGAGGGAAAACATTTGAGTCTGGGGCCAGATTGGGGCCTTGTTTCCATCCCTGTGGTTCAGCAAAAGCTTGATTCTCCTACAGGGTTCATCCAGTCGAAGATGCAGAAATGTGGTTTACTTAAATGTGGAGGAGACCTGCATCCTATTCCCTTTTTAGATTTATTCCGTACGGTCCATTACTTGACGACGGGCGCAAACAAAAGCCTGGTTTCATAACGCTCGTCTGTCACAGCATCATTAATTACGCTTCCAGCTCTCATCGCGTCTCTTTGTCACCGGGCAGCTTTGTGACGAACAAACACGGCTGTTTGTTCAGCTTTCCTGCAGCTTGACACGGCAACACGCCAGGCCCCCGGCTCCTCATCAAGCTTTTCAACTGTCAGGATGAAGAAAAGGAGAAGCCCAGCTGGGTTTATTTTGATGAGCATACGGGCCAGAGTCCTCAACTTGAACCACATGCGGAACGACTTCAGAGAGCGGGAACGCCGCCGAGGCCTCAAAGCACCGCAGTGTGTTAAAACCGTTCCTCTCATCCAGTGAGGCTACAGTAAACTTTAAGTTGATTTTTTTAAATCGGGAGATGAACTTAAAACGTCTGTCATCATTACTTCCTCCGTGTTGCATTAATACACTTGCACACTGCTCATAAATGCATGTTAACCCGCGGTAATTCCCAAGCTGCTGCACTGACATCATTATCTTGTGATTGCCAAGATATCTGACACAATAAACATAAATGCAGGTTAATTACAGCAGCTGTGCAGTGGGATCAGCTGTATTTAAATTATTTCATGAGCGATGACAGAAACATTAGAGGTGACTAAAGGTTGACTCATTGTACTACAGGATAACGTAATTGTTCTGCAAAAGCACTACTTTTCCTGTGCACACTAAAACCCACGGTTGTCGGTGAGAAAACGCTGGCTTAGTGTGGACGGAGGCCCGAAACTGAGAGAAAAGGTTGCATTTTTAAATTGGACTGGCTTAATCTGGATGTTTTTCTAAAAAATTATTACGTGTGTAATTTAACTGTTTCTTCATCAAAAACCTCGTGTGTCAGCTTCGAACAATACCGTTTTTCTATTATTCATTGTTCTAAACATTTTGTACAATCCCCAAAGCAGAGCAGGAGTAAACGGAGGTCTCAAAGTGGTATTTATTGCTTTTCAGAGCTGCCTAAATGGACAAAATGCTGGTTTAACTGCTCTGTTAAAGAGTTTTTCCCCGGAATAGTGGCAGTCGTTCAATCTGTTGCTCTGGGCTGTTGTATTTGGCCAGCAAGGCTTGACCCCTTCCCCAGAAGTCAGTTGGCTACTGAGAACCCTGTGTTCGACGTGTTCGACTCAGCTGTGCAACTGTGGCTCAGGAGGTAGAGCGTATCCTAAATATCCTGGTCATGTATGCAAGCTTGCAAACTTGAATCTGAAAAACCAATGTGATTTCATTTCATTCAGCCAAAGAGATAACTTGCCGCCAACACCACACAAACTGCAAACGGTGTGTCTCTCGGCAGTCTTATTGTAGGCACTCGGTAAGGCGGCAGTCTCGTTTCCGCCTCTCCCAGGTCCATGTCAACTGGATCCTTCGTTCCCAGATGTTTTTGTTTTGACGAGGGAGTGGGTGAGTTGGTGGGCAGCTGGCAGCTGACACTTATGTAAGGGCCATGTGCCGACCACGAACCTCGGTCAATAATGAACTCTGTCTTCCAGGCGTCGGTCCTGACTCGCAGCCTCTCTTTAATGAAAACAAGTCTCTGTGAATTACGAGGGTTAAGCGGTGAAGACGGAGGGAGGACGCGGCTGGTGAGGCTAGCCGAGATCTGCTTTCGCCGTTTCCCACAGGACCCAGAGATTTATTAATAGTAACCTACTGCACATATCAGATTCTCCATGGATTTACGGTCTCGTGAGGAAGATGAGGCTCCTTTTTCTGAACACAAAAGCCAGTGTTTGTCTTCAGCGCGGTTAGGCCGCTGGTTAAACCTCGCCTTGGCTTTTGTAGCCTTAGTGTCTTTGGCTGAGTTTGTGCTGTTATACATTCCTCTTTTAGTGATCTTTGGAATGATTAACTGTGTGGATCTTCCTGCCAAAACAAATTAATTTCTACCATTTTAAAAACCTCCTTTAACCCTTTCGCCTTTAACCCCACCCACAAAAAAGAAATGGCAAAGATTTAATGTTAGATTTATCAAATTGATGTGTTTATGATCAAAATATAAGAACGTGTTAGCAATACTGTAGATGGAATTTCAACCTATAATTTTTTCAGTTGGACAAAGTCATTAGACTGTTTAAAGGGTATTAATTTACATAATTCTGTTCAGTCAGCCCCCAACAGTAATGTCAATTTAAATGGAAAGATTACCTGTGAACTCTTCTGCTATCTTCCTGGATGAAAGCCACTGGAAAACTTCAGGAATGCCCGTCCCTGCTCTCCCCAAGACACTTTCATACAGGCCCTAAACGATCATTATATTTAAGTTATTGAATGATGAAATTTGTATTTTGAGTAACCAAGTATATTCCCCCACATCTTTATACTAGCGCTGAAGTCAAGTGACCTAAAATTGAGTTAAAATCAACAGTATTTGCTTGCTGCACTGTTTGTGTTTGATGTTGTTTTGCATGTTTTCTTGGGACAGTGGCCGTGTGTTCCAGGCGTGAAATGCTGTTGTACGTCCCCTTAAATAATAAACATTAATTCAGTCTGAAAGCAGATAAATCAGTAATGAGAACATAATCGGCGCAAATGCATCCAGCCTTTTTCGATGTAAACCGTCATCAGGATATTATTTCTTGAAAGATAATGAGCGTCTTAGTAATTAATGCCTTTCGTAGCTTTGAAAACTGCCTATTTTTTTGTTCTTGTGGGATAATCCACAGGTAGAGCACACTGAAGTCTGCTAATGTGCTTAAATCAGTCTACTGATATCACGACATCAGCCTTTGACTCAGAAGTCAACAGCTGTGCATGTGTCTGGGCATCTGCATCGAGTCGCCCCGACTGTATGAGAGTTCATGACGGGGGACTTTGACGCTTCACTACCTGTAATTATGCGTAAAAACAACACTTTGCTACATGTCTGTATGGTGCAACAATCCGTCTCACCTACAGACCGGTGAGGAGATGATCCCATGTCTCGCTGCAGGAATTCCACGTGAGCTCATCCTGATTCAGGCGTCGTCACGCGTACAGTTGGCTCAGGGTCGTTTTTATTTTCCCAACAGAAATCACATCCCGAGGGAACAGGAGGCTGCTTCTGACCCAGATAGCACTGACCGTAATCATTTTATACAAGGGTCGTTATGCTAAGCCAATGTTGGTCTTAAGAGCCAGATATGAACGTGTCCTGGTCCTCATAAAACTCCAAAAACACCAGCCTCTTGTCACAAAACGTATTTAATTATGATATATATCCCACCTTTAAGCCGATGTACAGTATATAGTAGAGGTTAGACCTCGATTAAACTGCGACGCCAACAATTTATTTTAATGTTTCCCAGCTGTGAGCAGCTCCTTGAGTTCCTTAATGCATTGCATTGTGGGAAAATAGTGCCTGGTTTATTCATATGCACACTTCAGTCACTACACGTGCTTAGAGTTGGTATGTATTATTAACGTGGGACACAGCTAATGTCTCAACGGAAAGGTACAATAGAAGAAACCTGAAAATTACAATCACTTAAACTTATTTCTTATCATAATAAAGCAATAATACGTGACAGTGACTAGTGCAATAAATCATCCTGCGGGTGAGGAGTTTAGTGTGCAAAGGTGGTGACGTGATGCCTTTTCATCAAAGTAGAAAAACAGAGATAACAAGAACAAAGCGGACTCAACCTATCGAGTGTCTCTTATCTACAGCCGAGTTGGTGAGTGAAGACTGGACTGCTGGAAATACAGTACAGAGTGTTTCAGACTTATCTGGACACTTTGACAATGAGACAACCTGCTTGGGAGTACCGTCACTGAGAAATGGATTGTGTCAGAGCCATAACGTAGCCGGCAGATGCACAGAGCAAACTGTCCTGCAGATAAAGTATATATATATTATAATGATGGCGTCACGTTGAGCAAACCACAATTTCAATAACACATAGGAGAAAATAGAAATCACGGTCACCCTGGTGACGGTGTACATACATAATACATACATGGGCGGGAAAGAGACGAGATGAGCAAAGATGTTACCTATGTTCTGCTATAAGACCACTTGTGGCAGCAGTACTCTGCTGAAATGTACAAACTGAATGGAAAAAATAATGGAGAAAACCTTCCTGACGGGAGGTTCACGATCAACCAATCAACTTGTTGAGATTTGGTAGGTGTGTGAGCCACTGCAACCTACAGTTGAACTTAAAACACCTTTCTCTGCGTACGTTTGCAAAGACATTTACATGCATCTCTGAAGAAGCGTAATTAATATATATTCATATTTCACTAACATACAGGCTATCGTTACATTGCTTTGAAAGTTGGCTCACAAATGATTGCACAATGTCCTGCGCTGGCAGGAAATAAAGAGTCTTGACCCGTGATATTTTTACTCTGATATCCATTGTGGACTCACAGCCACTCACTGTTATCATGGCGTTTCTCTATTTCGGGCCCGTTAGAAGTCCTGTTATCCACCTACGGTAGAAGGAAGACTGCCGACCTGCTCGCTGCGTCAGCAGTCTGTCCGATATCTGCGTTTGTTCATCTGAAGATTCGAGGTGTGCGGGCACAACACTACCCTCAGAAGCTGGAGGATTCTGATTGTTGCCAAAATAAACTCCTCCTGTGTGATGCGTCATCGAGCGCCAAGGAGGCGCCTCCTTTTGGGGGAAAGAATCCCACTTTCATAACCAAGTCACTGCGATTTGAGGCCTTATAAGATACGTGTATATTCACTGTCAGTAAATGATGCTGGTGACAGTTACTACTGATGGATTATATATTCATTGATTAACTGATTTGCAAACGTTTTTTTATAAAAAGCATTTTCTGTTCTACTCCATAAATTCAACCCTTCAGCTAATATAATACATATTTTTACATTAGATCTTTGCTTCTTAAATGTCCCGCTCAGGTCATATTGTCGTTCTCCTACTTTAAACAACTTTTCGATGCGTCCAGGTAGCCGTGCAGCAGCAGGTGGAATTGGCTGCATCGTGCGCCGCGCTGGAGCTAAAGTAAAAAACAAAGAACAGAGGCCCCATTTTATGACTTGTGCAAACATGTGAAGGAAGCCGTTCTACTTAATTTCAATTTAAAAAAATAAAAAAACCTTGAGAACCAAATGATCATGTTTACGATCAGAGTGGACTTTGGATCTACCTTTCTTATCTTTAAAATACGACCTGGACGATCAGCAGCAGCCAATCGGCGGTGACGGCAGTGGCGTTGCGCGTGAGGTGTTTTCCACTGTATTCCACAGAACTGTATATCGTGTTTGTCTGTCATAAACTGCAAAATGAAAAGTTCCAAGCCGGATAAGCGTGCCTCGAAAACACCCAAAACGTCTGGGCTTACATGTCAAACACAGTAGATCCTTAACAATAGTGCAAATATGAAAGACTGTATTAAAGGATATATTAACAGTTTGGCTGAATATGTTTTGGACTCGCCCTAGCTTGCTGTCTGTATCTCTATGATTTCTTTTGTTTACCACCAGAATCCAGGCGAGAGGAAATCACCCGGAGGGCTCTGCAGTCGCTTAAGTCGAGCTTTCAGTGAGGGTACCACATAATTACGGGTCTAATCAAAATCCAAAGATAGCATCAAAAGGACCTCTGTGTGTGTTTTGGAAGCCCTTATTTACACCATGTGAAATTCATGACGTTTCCTTTTGCAGCAGACTCACCAGCCACTCAAACTCCGTCGGTATCTATCGAAATCAACGTGAGCCTTGTAAATATTCCCCCTCATTACAGTGCAGCACAGTGAAAACTGCTTAATAAACATTCACTAGGGTGTGTGTGTGTGTAGAGAGCATGGGGAGGTTTATGGTTTAAAAAGGAGTATCTTATCTTTGTAGTCATGCTTGAACAGGTGCCTCCCAAAGTATTGTGCTCTCCCTCAAGTCAGTCAACATGTTCGGTAATGAGAGCGGATACGACCTAAGAACATAAACAGAGAGAGATTAAGCTGAAAACCTTAATTGTCCTGTTGGGGCGTAACCAATGTACTTAATAACTGAGAAGTGATTTACTGTATGTTTTTAGGCAATTTTACATTTGTCCTATTGTGTATATATAACATTTCTTAATATTCCTTCACACTGACCTTTATCCTACTTTAAGGCGTTTCTTTTATCTTGTGAAGTGTTACTAGCATCCCGTTAACTGTCTTATAATGCATTTATTGGGACTTAAATGAATCATGTTTGTATGTTAAATATTGATCTAGAGCTAGCTGGCGATTAGCTTAGCTTAAACAGTGGAAGTAGGTGGAAACGGGTAACATGGCTCTGTCTAAAGTTGAACAAATCTTTTCCACCGGGATAAAATGCACTTATTGACACATGGTATCTAATTGTTTGGCCTGTACACAAACAGCAAAGCGAAAAAATCACAATAGTTGTGCTTTGACGGCGACTTGCTTGTCGTATGTGACAGTTGGCTAAACCCCTGCAGCAAACAGATGGCAACTTTAAATATTGGCTCGTTATTAAAATATATTACACTTCAATTCTAATCAAATGTGAACTGAACTGCGACATAAAAGTAGGATCTCGAACTTCACCGTGTTGCTTTAATTTATGGAATATTATTTAGAACATTGTGATAACAGTGTAGCCCGGCAGGGTTCCACTAGCGTGACGTCACTTTTTGGGGTATTTCCTCGCGGGCCAGTAACATTTAACGGGTCCCAGGACTTTCCCTGCTGCGCTCGTCCCGCATCAAATCCCGCATCAAATCCCGCAGGATTCCTTTCGGGGGGCGGGGCTCCGCCTCGTGACGCACCTCTGTTGACAGTAGTAAAGCCTCCACACGCACACACACACGCACACACGCGTCCAGCTGTGCGCACATCTCTCTCCTCTCCGCAGCTGCGAGCAGGGGGGGCCGCCTGGAACCTGGAGCCTGGAGCCTGGAGCCTGGAGCCTGGAGCCTGGAGCCTGGAACTTGCGATGGAGCGCCTCGATCTGTCGGAGGAGCAGGTCCGACTGCTGGAGGACAGTTTTAAGAAGGTCAGCAAGCATCCGGACGGCGCGACGCTCATGCTGATCGCGGCGGAGTGCGGACTGTCAGAGACGGAGACTCGGGTGAGCAGTTGGTGTTGTCGGTCTTTAGGCAGAATCCGCCGATTGCAGCTGTTGTCCTGTTTCTGCTGTACATCTCTACATTAGCCTTAGTGCTTTGGGGACTTCTTACAATATCATTTATTCCCACGGAGTCTGTCGGCCACCTCTGCACTTAATTTAGAAACAAGCTTTAAATAACATATGACAAATTCCTTATTAACAGCAAAAGGTAAAAATACTTAAGAACATGCCTGTCGTGGGTTAAAATGTTGATGCGTAATTATACATGCGTGCATTTTCATTTTTCAATGCAGATCTTGGTGACACTGACTGAGCAGTTTAAAGAGATATATATATATATATATATATATATATATATATATAATATTTTATGACTTTAATCTGCAAAGTAATGAGCAGGAGTAAACAGTGTGTTGCTTCTCACCTCTGCAGACTTAAGGTTTTGCTTAAAATCACCAGCGCTGATGAAAAACAACCACGTGACCATGGCTTTTATGGCGTAACAGCTTCATGTCAAGGCGGTCTACAGGTCACCAGTGTTGGTCAGTGTCGCCATCAGTGTCTCGGGCAGGTGACGTCTGAGGGAATAACCATATACTGCTAAAGGAAGACGAACAATATGTACGTGTCTGAAAGCAAAACAAGACGTCGAACCAGGAGCCGACTCCGCTGGCGGTGGACGGAGCCTGTTCGTGGGTGGTGTCAGTGCTCAGGGTTTACATTAAACATTCAGCAGTTACGCCTCCTTAAATGTGAGGATTTGTTGCATTTCTCTGTCTTATGTAATAGTAACCTGAGCATCTTTGAATTCTGAACTGTTGGTCAGACAAAACAAACATCACTTTGGGCTTTAGGACATCGTGATGGACATTCTATACTATTTTCTGGCATTTTAAAGACCAAGTCTCATAGCAAATCTGTCTCATAAATGAGCACAGACATACCGCCAGACAGCGATTGGTACACCTGTTGTTACAGGCATGAATTGAGGAAGCCAATTAAAGTAGCATGTTAAACATCACATTGTTACTTAGGTATTTAATCTCTGCCGCCTCCCTCCCCCACATGTAAACACTCCTGCCATCCCTCTATCCGAGGAATGTCTGTACTGTAACGTCTGTGCAACTGTCCCGGCAGGAGCCAGATGTGAAGCTTCAGATTCGCCGATAACGAGCAACGCGGTAAAAGCGGCGCTGAGGTCCTGCAGCAGCACCTCCGGCAGCATCCCTCTGAAAACACTCTACTTTAAATGTAGTGAAGGGTGAACATCTCATTTTGGAATAAAAATAGTCAGTTGGTATTCCTCTTCGGGATTTGGCAGGCAAACAGCACGACCATTTGCTTAGCTGTACTCACTATGGAGTTAAACCCTACATGTAAATTCTGTCATTCGAGTTGACGCGACGCGACATCGGGCTCGTTTCATAGGCAAATTTCTGCTCGCGTTTGTGCTGCTGAGGCTGGCAGACCGGTTAAGGTTGGTGCGGGAACAGGAGCTCTCACGTGGCATGGAACATGTGTCCTCACAGTACAATACATTTCGCCCATCAGCAACTCATGGACGTCACTCAAAAGTAGTGTCAGTGGTTTTTCCACTCCTCAAACCAGTTCCCCAGGATTTCTCAGGCCTTATGTTACAAAGCATCTGATCCTCGTGGTGCATCAGATCAAGCATTTTGTATTATAAGTGCAGGTGTAGCATATATTTGCACCTCGTCTGTGCAGGTTGCCCAGCAAAATGGCAGTGCTCGTAGCCCGAAACACAGTCACTGTAGTTACACGTGTCAGAAGAAAATACGTAAATCCTAAATCTATGCTTTGAGTGGCAGTTGCATGTGTAGCAAGCTGTTCCATGGCCGGTACAGTCAGCTGTTCTGATTTAAAGCCTGTTGTGTCAGTTGTGTGCGAGACAAAACATTTCCTGTATGGGGTTAGGGTTAGCTTTACATTTCCTGTAAAGCTGAAGTTATGTTTCTGCGAACATACACATAAACGCGTCCGTGAAACTATGCAGAGGAAGGTGTTGGCAACGTCTGGAGGCCCATTGTTTGTCTCCGTCCACTGGGGTTTCTGCCTCCAGAGAGTCTGTGGAAAATGTTTGTGAAACCAACTTTCATTTTCTTCCTGCTGCCCCTCCTGTCAAAAGCGTTTTGTGATTTGTTAACAGAACTCTCATTAGGAGGTAGCTAAAGAAACACGCCTCCGCTGCCACTCCCCCGTTCCTGCATGTTTGAGCTCCCTTCGTATTAATTTGTTTTCAGTGCTGCAGAGTCAGTGACATAAAGGCACGGTCAAGCTTGAAAGGCTTCGTTATGTAACCCAGTGCTAGTCAAAGGGGAAGGAAATGACACGAGCACCATTGTATGGGTCGGCAGGAGTGTAATGCCTTTTACAAGACATTCAAATATTGTCTTGAAAAAGGGACCAGAAACAAAACATAGTACAAAACAACTGACTTCCATTCAAAAACCTGGAAGAGAAGATGGCATGTTTTAGGACTAAGCCTTCATGGACCAGGTATTTCTCAACTAAAGGGGATCCAAAGATGAACTGTAGTTTCCCCCCTTGCATCATAGAAATTGAGCTGCACAAATGTGAAATCCCAAAACACAGAGCGCGGCACGGACAGCCAATTCTTGAATTGATGTAGAGTCTGGCTTTTTAAGTGCAAACCCACGCGACTCCGAATGGGAATCTCACGCGTCTCCAGTATAAAATGTGGACACCAGGCGCATGTCTCACACGGCCAGCCAGGGTCTCGTGTCTTAAGGCCGCCGTCCCGAATCCCTCCCTGTCCCCTCGGCGTTATCGAGATGACGTCGGCACTGTTGTGAATCCCTTGACAACACGCACCACAAAACAGCAACGCGCTGGGCCACGGGTGTGTGTCGAGGCCCTCGGTGCCGTCGTCATCTGAGTTTCAGTGCAGCGGTAATTGGTGGAGTGGTCAGAGTGCACACAGCTCTTGCAGGGAACTGGATCCACAGAAACAGGCCCAGTCGGTGCCTGGATTTTCTGTTAAAATTGGAAGGAAACACTCGTCTGCTGTGGTTTCCCTGATGCAGCGTAGCCTCGGGGTCACCGCTGTGTCTGTCTGAGTCAGCGGCCGCGTTTACACGCACCAAGAAATGTGACCGTAATGTGATTATGAAGATAATGAAAGCCAGAAAGGAACATAGCTACAGTTAATGACTCCCCTTTAATCATAGATCTTATATTTGGGGTTTCTGTATTGATGATGCGCTCTGGTCACAGAAACAACTCAACAAAAGAGTTGTTTTACAAACCTAAAAACAGCCGGTTGGCGTTTTAGATGCCAAAACATGACTTTCAGCCATCCTGTAAATCTTTTTGTAACATACTCTCGTGTGTGTTACTCTGACTGTTAAATGATTGTTGTCCATGTAAATGTAACCAGTGGCCTGAGGATGAGAACGGTATACCAGTTTATTTGGAGAACCCAGTGTTTTGTTCAAGTCACCCTTGACAATACAAGGACTCCACCTGTGTAACTTCTCAGGAATATTCATGTCAGCCAGACACGTTACCTCATTACGCTCGTGTTTCCGGTTCTGCTGCAGCTTGTGCCAAACGCAGCCGTGCGCCTCATTTGTCAGCAGAAGAAACCTTCCTGTTATCCGGTTTGTAACACCACCCATGGGTGTGTTGTCCTTTATTTTGTTTGTTTCCTCCAGAAATGGTTCAAGCTACGTAACGCACAGTGGAGGCAGGCGGAGGGCCTTCCAGCTGAACTCGGATCGGTGTTGGACTGAGCCTGAAGACTCTCCTGGATGCCTGGAGCGCCGTGCTGGCCGTGTTCCTCCTGGACAAACTCACCCTACCACCCCTTCTCCATACACTTCCCTCTCCCCAATAGAGATGCGCCCATCTCCACTTTTGTATCTTTGAAGCTATTTTATAATTTACTGCGCTGAATGTGAAGGTGTTTGTGTGTTGCTGCCAATATAACCGCCATGTTTACAGAAATAAACATATTGTTATAAGTTACAATGATTTGCGTGTGCTTTGAGGCTATTGCACGTCTGGGGTTCAAATGCACTGAGGAAGCCGAGTTATACAATGGTGGGATGATGTGTAGAAGGGATGGGGGGGGGACAGTGTGCTTTTGTTTTCAGGCTTTGTTTACATGTATGTCTGTCAGCAGGGAGCAGAGCGGGACGCCGAGCTGTTCACGGGACTATAAAAGATGTAAGGAAGCGCTGGGTTTACAATAGATGCTGCTTCAATCAGCTGCCGCTATGCAGGAACTTCCAGGGACAAATCTGGAACATTTACACAAGTACAGAGGGGGTCAGGGGGTCTGGAGGGGGTGGACATGTGATCCGATTGAGCTTAATGGCATCGTGGGCTGAACAAATGATAGGTGATGTCATTTCATTGTCCCTTTCTCCCCGTGACCGCTCTTTGTAAAAAAGGACGTGATGTCACCAGCCGGTCAAAAGGATTTTCTGTATTTTGCTTGCTGTCAATAAATTCCACAAAAAAGTCAAAACCAACAATGAATGCATCCTACTAACTTAAGTATTGTCCTTTTATTTCGACTCAGTCCCACAAACACCGTCTCAAATGCTCACTAGAGCTCTAGATGTGCACTAATCTACTGCTGAAAATACTTACTTCAGCCAGATAAAAGATGTTTACTGGACGATTAAAAGTAGTTGCAGTATTTGATATTTGTGCTGCAGAGGAAAGAAAGTGTCCGGAAATCAGACAACCGGGCCTGAAAAGTGGATCGAGAAAGTGAGCTCATACTACAGGATGGAAAAGAAATCCTCAACTCCCAGTTTGTGTGCGTGTGTGTGTGTCAGCGTGTGTGTGTGCGTGTGTGTGTGTGTGTGTGTGCGGCAGATGCCAGTGTAAACAGCCTGTAAAAAGCAGCAGCGTGTTTTATGAGCAGTTGAACTACCTGTTGGGTGGGTGTTGGTTTCTGTCGAGCTCATTGTGCAGACGGTTCCCACAATCGCAGCGTTTTCACTCCAGGCTCTCTGGCAGGCAGGAAACGTCATCCCCGCTCTCTCGTTCTCCCACCTTGTTCAGTCTCTTCTCTCACACACACACAGCTGCCCAAGCCCCTGCTGCAAACACACAGTATATCCCAGAGCCTGCACCTCTCCCACTCGCTAATAAATCTCCATTTAATCTTACAGTAACAACCGGGTGCAACACAATGAACAGCGTCCAGGAGAGACCGTCTGAAGGTGTGCCATTATAGCCATATTTAAACCATTATCGCGTCTCGCGGCCGGCTTGCTGTTCGGAACAACAAAAACACGTTTGTCCTCCAAAGTGTTCGAACAAGACGTTGTACAAACTACTTTGTGGGTGGATGGACACGCTGTGACGATACACCATGTGATGAAATCTGTCAGCCCTCGGGGCTTTCTCCACGCCGTTTATACCATGGCAACTACAGTCTCTCTTTTATATCCCCGATATAATATGAATTATATCATAGATGGATACATAAAAATATATACCGTTATAGAAGGTTTTATCCGTATCACACAGCCCTAAATGAAGACTTGAGGCCTGACTTGTAATGTGATTGCTGTGAGACTTGAGCTCTTGAGATTTGACTTCTAAAATACTTGAAAGCAAAATCATTTAAGTCTCAAGTTTGGGCCTGATGAATTAAAATAGGACACTAATGACATAATGTGAATACTTACAGTAATTATTAGGACTATGCATCAAAGGAACTCGGTCTCATTAATGAAAAAACGCTTAACAATACAGGAAGAGACGATGTTCAAATGCCTCATCATTCTAATGCTCAGAATGGAAGGTTACAGATTTACAGTTTGGCTGTAAAGGTTTTTTGATTTGACTTGTCTCGAATGACTTAAAAACAGCTGTGACATTTCCTACCAGGTACCAGTATAAGCCAGTAAAAATGAAACATTACTTAAACATTTTAACAAACACATTCCATAAGGGAATAAAGCTTTAAACTGTCACCTGGTCGTATTATTTCATGGGGAGAAGTGCAATCGCACGTGAGGAGGTGAGAGGTCAGAGGTCACGAAGCGCTGGTGGTGCCACCAAACGTCCCTGATCTCCGGCACTGATCATGCATGACAGAGGAAATGTGCCTCTGTCCTCGAGAAAGGATGATCCGAGCGTCTGATGTTTTGCCATAAGAGCCGACGAGAGTGTGTGCAGAATTTGAATGGACTCTGGTTTTGTCTGTTGCTAAGAGGACTCTGCAGAGCTGTGAGGAATCTGCCATTAAGAAGCTGCCAGGCTGCGTCTGCGTCACTTTCTGCAACATGACTTTTTGTTCCACTTAATGCGACACTGATCTCATCATTTCACCGCCATTGTTTAATCACCGGGGCCCGATTTAATCTATTTTAGCCTCCTGATTTTTTCACCGACTCGGTGGTTGGTTGACTTTCAGTTTCTGTGCGTTTGAATTTATAACCTTTGTACCACTTTTTAAGTGATTCTCACCATTCTCCCACTGCAACTCTGATTGTAGCTGCAGCCACGTGCCTCTAAAGGCTGGTCCTAAAATGACCGTGGTACCTGCTGTGCACATTAGAGCTGAGCGCGTGATGAGTTGGTGGCTAAAAATTCACTGGTTCCAACTTTTCACGCGTGAACGTGTGCTTCTGTTCTGTTCTACGTGCATTTACTGGATGCGCCTGAACTTGTGCACATGTTTAGTTTCTGCGTTCGACTGGCTCCCTTTTTCCTTTGTGTTGTCGCTGACCCATCTGCTTTTCATGGAATCCTGAGCACAAATGAAACAGCTTTCTGGGGCAGACACGAGGAGGCTTTAACTGAATCCAGCAGGATGTCAAGCTTGACGCATTTGAACATATGCGTCAAGCAAATGTTTACATGTGCTATTAATAACAACAACACTTTTTTTTTTAAAAAGTGCCCTCCCTGATTTCGTTTGAGCGTCCGGCACCGCTCCCGTATCCAAGACCTTCACAGATGATGTTTTCAAAGTCAACGCAGTTCAAAGTTGACTTCCAAAACATCAACATCTCAGGAGGATGTGTGGCGCTGCAGAGCCGCGGAAACAGCAGCGAGTGCGTCTATAAAGTCTGAACATGCAGCCAAAAAAAGATCCATCTCACACCAGAAATGACTCACAACCTTTAGATTGTTGACTAGGCCTCTTCATTGATCCGCTTACGAACTTGTCATAGATGTATATTGCCATTGAAAAAACCGACGCGCGGGCCGTCATCTGAAGTGGCTTTAAACTAAAATGTGGCCATCGCTGGATTTATGGAACGCCATTTCACTTCACCTTCAGATAAACTCTGACATACTGGCCGTCCCCTTTAGCCGCTTTCTTTCCCTCCTGAAAAGTCGACACCTTGAAGATACTCGTTTTTTAGCCCATCTGTTTCTCCTGTTTTGGATCATTTACTCACATGAATAAACCAAAGCAAAACCACATGGACTGTTCTGGTTGTACCTCATTTCACGACAAATGGTGGTTAATTAAGCAAATGCTGAGTTTGCAGAGGGAGGTCCAGCAGATGCATTGGTCCAACTGGTTCTGGATCAAAACCACAGCAGCATCAGACAGAGTGCTGGCTGCTGCCAGGTCCTCCCAGCTCAGGGAGTATTTACTAAAGGGTTTTAGTTTAGAGAGAGTTCCTGTAACTCCACCCTGACATGGCTGTTTGCAGAGTTGCACCATGCAAATTAAAAAGTGAAGTGAGACGGATCGAGGAGATTAGATTCTCAAAAGCTAAGCTTGCTGTTAAATATTAGTTACGGGACTCGGGTGTAAAGCAGGAAAGTGTCAAAACAAGAACAACCTTAAATATACATGCCTATCTTTTGCTAAACATAATCAATGAAGGCCAAGTGACTGTATCATTATTATCATTATCCGACGGAGCAGGACGATTGTATGAGAACATCTTGTTGTAGCGGCTTCCTGTGTGGGCTGACGGTGCACAACATCCTGTTTGAGGCCGCTGGCACAGAACAACACACCAAGAACCACTTAGTGCAAAGGAGGAAGTACGCACTGACTGATGCATCAATATCAATCAATATACTTACTGCATTCGACTGAACCTCCTATACTGCCATTTATCAAGTAATAGCTGCGTTTGCACATAAATGGGCCTCGGAATTTGACATTTTTTCCCGATAAATTACTTATTTTATCAAGACAAGAAAACAAGATATATAAAATAATAAAGACCCTTTGGCTCTTCCTGATTACTGTGGATTAGACTCTGTTTGAAATGTTTGTTTGGCTAAAACTCAGCTTCCTTTCTTTCTTTTAAATGTTTGTCCCAATCTCCGCACCTGCCGCTGGCAGGCTAATCCCTCTTTAGCTCAATCTCTTTCGACGTCCGGCCGAGCTGGGCCACAAACCTGCGCTGGGTTAAAGCCCACACTGGCTGCCGCGGCCTGCAGCTCTCCAAATGAAACTACAGCACAGGGCCTCCACCTCTGATCACATCCACTGTGACTATGTCTTATGTGGCGCTCACTTACAGGCGCGAGCAGCACAAGTGGGATTACAGTGGATTTTCAAACTGAAGCCTTTTTTAAACTGAACTGTGGCCAGATTGTGGTACTCTCACCAAGTCGTGACCTCTAAAAGGGGGAAAGGGGAGCTTCTGAGAGGCTTCGGTGAATTATCACACACGGTGGCCTAAAGTGACACTGCTCGAAATACATCCAAGAGTGCCGAAATGCTCTCTCACGCACATCTGTCCCAAATCAAAAACTGGTTGGGCCTCTTCAGAGACAGACGGAGGGGAAGCGGTGAAACTGGCAAAGAAGGCACAATGTCGGCTCAGTGGAGAATCGACTCTGTAAAAGGTTCAACAACTGTGACATCAACGCTGAATCCAGCTCAACTGCAAAGTAAAAACCCAGTGGATCACAGAACTGCAAAGAAACCGCCGGACCAATTTCTGCCGTTCCTTACTCACATTTTACATCCAGAGGTCTCAATTTGAGTTTGAAATTAAAACATATTTAACACTTTTATAATCTTTCAGCTTGTGGTTAGATGTAGGGCTTCTCCTCTTTTTGTGGTTTTATTGCATTACTGCAAATAATCTACAAGAGCTCAACAAACTACTGTAGTATTTTTATTTGTCAGCAAACACAAGATTCATCGTGATCGAACAATAAATTAACACATCGAATAGGAGGATCTTTAGATGGGCCGAGAGCCAAATAAAGCGCCGAAAGCAGTTAAATGCCCACAACGATCATCAAAATTAGCTAACTAGCTTTTATCACACCGTCAACATTCTGCTGGTTGACACTAACTTCATAAAGGGCACAAACTAGACATCACTGACTTGGTTGGGACGTTGAGGGAAGCTCGGGAGGACGGGACGTATTTGCGGCTCCACGCGGCTTCTCGTGGAGGGATGTAGTCCTCGGGAAGCCGCTTCGGTGTCGCCAGCGTTTCAACACGAGCGCTGACTGTGGCTCTCCTGGCTGCCCTTGAGACCTGATTTAGAGAAAATCAAAATGAGCGTTGAAGGCAGCTACGAGGAGAAAACGCAAGATCAAAACAAGAGTCAGACTGCAAAACCCCAG
The DNA here is from genome assembly GCA_036023855.1 of Gadopsis marmoratus. Lineage (NCBI taxonomy): Eukaryota > Metazoa > Chordata > Actinopteri > Centrarchiformes > Percichthyidae > Gadopsis > Gadopsis marmoratus. Next base: position 5,108 of record JAVQJF010028818.1, on the reverse strand, counting down.
TTGATGAGGACAGAAGGCCCAAGAAATATTTGGCAATTGTGTGCCGGCAGAGGATGTATCGAATACTCATATGGCTGATGACAACGATTGGAAAATTCCACAGTAACTTGAAAGAACTCTACAGTTCGTGACAGAGAGCGGGTTCAAGCGGCTGGAAAATATTTGATGAGAGAGCTAAATAACCTGCATCAATATATAATGAAATGATAGATCAGTAGGTGCTCTTACGGTCCAGATTGATTCCTCCGGGCGCCCGAGCTCGCAGCAGACGTTGCTCTCCTTCAGTCTGGGCAGTGACAGCTGGACCAGTCGCTGGGAGATTTGGGCCGCCTTGGAAGCAAAGGGAATGATGGATGCAACATCCTGTGGAACACAAACAGACTTAATAAACCGCTGTGGTCATGATCTACGAAGGTAACTTGGTCTTCAGCCATCAGTTGAAGAAGCAGCAGCTGAGGAAGGTTATTAACCCCGGTGATGGTCATCACACATTTATGACCAAAGATATATTACAAGTGAAACGGGTGAGTGAAAGTGATAAAATATCTACCGCGGTATATGTTATTTTCTGTCATAATGATCTCTGAAGGCTGACATATTCCTGTTGTCTTATCCCTTTTCACAGCAGACGTTTTGACTTTTCTTGACAGGTGGAATTAAAAACGGCTGCATACCATTAAGTGTCACAGAGTGTCGAGTGAGCATGCACAATACCAGAGCCCTAGAACTGGCTCTCCTAAATGGAATACAGCCGTCATTAATGTTATTATGCTGTCAGACCTTCTAATCAACCTGGGAGCAAGGTAGACCCCACACACCAAATATGACTCGTGCAATATCAATTTTTCCTTTGTGAAATGACGTGAATTCAACTGAGTCTTCTTACTTTTTTTTTTACCCCTTGCTGCTAACACCGCACATTTCGCCGCTGTGGGATTAATAAAGGATGATCTTATTTGATTAATTCCACCTGTGCGTTTCCTGCTTTGACATGTCAAGATGTCTGCTGTGAAAAGGGACTCTCGCCCGCCTCTTTTACAGACGCCAGTGGACTCTGAGGATTCTGAGGACACAATAAAATAAGAGAAGCTTAGAATTTCATTTAACAATAACAAAACTGACAGGGTCAAATATTGACTCTATCAAGGTCGATATAAAACCCCATGTAATCAGCGCGTCCGCCGACATTACCAGCCAGCGTTGCCTTTGGGTAAGTTACCTCTCGGTTGGTCTGGAAGTCTGGATGGTTCCTTTTGGGGTTGGAGAGCTGCAGCAGTCGCAGTGTGACCACAGCAGTTTTCACTTTGGGATCAACGTGCCAAACGGGACAGTTCCTCTCACACCGAGCTGTGTGAGGAGGCCTGTGGGACCAGCAGAAACACCTTTTAAACACACTGCTAGAAGTCAAGGGGTTTCTTACTGAGCAGGGTTGGTCTTTGCCGAAGTTACGCTTTTTTCAGTGTTGCTGGTCCTTTTACCGTCTTTTTTATTTGTATTTATTCATAATTTTGTCTGACTTTCTGTTGTTATATTGCCTTCTGGTTATGCTGCTTTTACTTTGCCTGTCACAGCATTTCGTAAACCGTTTTTTAAAGGTGCTATATGAATAAAGTTATTATATTGTGGCCTTTTCTTGAAAAATGATGTCTTTATTCTCAAACTATTCCAACTCATCCTCAAAGTCATTGGATCTCTCCACTAACATCAACTCTGTCTGTGGTAAATATTCCAAAAATGTACCGTACTTATACCGGAGCTTTCAACCGAAGCCCACAGAGTAAAAATGTGCAAGATGCATAGCATGAGACTGTCGGTTCGATTTCCCCTCTCTCTCCCACTTTTCAATAAAGGCAAAATGCCAAAAAATATTCACCACAGATTTGTGTCCTGAAGTTTGAGAATGAATCTCAGCGCTTCATAACCTAAAAGGAGACGGCACCAAACTAAATGCCTTTCTGAGATGCATTCTATTAAAGTATAATTATCAGGCTAAAAACTATTGACCCTGTTTCTTCTCAGAGATCTGTTAAAATTGCTATTGTTGTTTTGGGGGCAACAAGATGAGAGGATTCAGTTTCGGCTGCTGGCGATTATTATTTTGTTGTGCAGGGGGCGTTAAAACATTGCTATGTCTACTATCTAAATGCCAAAAGCAAATATTCATCTTCTGTATTGGATTCAGATTTTAAACCCTGCCTGTATGAATCTCTCTTTGTGCCACAACACGCCCTGCTGCTGGGTTCAGGATATATAAAAAGACTTCCGCGGCTGTCTGCGAGCTTCCCAGGGGTCCTGAACTTTGGATAATAAGCTCTATTGTCTCCGCCGCTCGCTCTCCCACAGTCTGACGCTGAAATAACACATGTCCAAACGCTGGCTTCCTCACGCAGCGTGGAGACGTTAGTGTTGGACCGGAGCCTCTGCCTGGCCGCCTCATATTTAACTACATGATATGTTCAATTCTGCTGCGATTAAATTCTAGACTTTGGTTCCTGAGAGAGAATTAAAGCTTTGGAGTTTCGAGTCACAAATCTGCCAAAACGTGGAGGTCTACTGGGGAGCTGGATGTGGAAATAATCTCTAAAACAGACACCTCAAAGAGTTTGTCATGGCGCTGGTCTGCATACTGCACACATTTCTTAACATTAAAAACAGCAATGAGCAGTTTGATGTGGTGACTATGTTTCTAAATCATTGCTGTCAGTGGAGAAAAGATAAAAAGCTACTACTGACTCACTGCATTTATTGGATCAATTGATTCATTGTTTAGTCTACAGAATGTCAAACTATTCTCCAAAATGCAAATTCCCAGAGCCCATCGTGACGTCTTCAGGTTTCTCGTTTTGTCCAAAACCCACCCCAAAATGTAATATATTTAAATATAAAACAGAGAAACGCACAAAATCCTCACATTTTAGAAGACGGAACCATTACATGCGAGGCATTTCTGCCTGACATACACCAGCGTTCCTCAGCCTTTCATGGCTCGTGACTCCTTAAAATAGGAAATGTCTACTTGTGACTGCTTTAGGGTGACCATTGGTTGTGAGCAGTTCAACCAAAGAATGGTTTTCCCTTCTCAGATCGTTCCCTTTGAACGCTTCCTAGAGGCCTGCAGTGGTGAAAGTCATCATTTACGTTGGAACCCCCTGTGAGTTCCTGGCCCCAAGACTAATTATCGGCTAATCATTTCAGCACTAGTTACAATAGCTGGTGAGGAACGTGAGCGTATTTAAAAACGATAAAAAAAAATTTAAAGAAGCCCGATCATTAATCGTGACTACGGAATTATGAGGGCGGCAGCCGCTTAAGACCTCCAATGATTTGGCGAAATGCAAACCATGTCTAAATCAAAACTACAAAACTTGGTTACAAGATGTTTTTTTAGACTTCTAGAGTTACAGCAGCCTTTCATCCATTTCAGTATGAAGCACATCTTGACTATACTATGAAGTAGTGTACAAGTACACCCACTGAAATGAAATGGGCTGAGACAGCGACCGTGAATCACAACTTCCTGGTGTCGAGTCCCTCCAGGAACCGCTGTTACGTCTCCATCTGGCTCGTTTCCTGTCATCGCTCAAATGTCTTTTGTAAAGGCATAAACATTCCCCAAAATAACCGTACTACTGTAGATGTCTTTTGACCTGCAAATCGCCAAAACACAACCCCAACATAATTGAGCAGATGTGGTTACATTGGGTCTGTCTCCCTGTAATGACAGTGTGCTCTTTAAGTAAAAGAAGAAAATCAGAGCTCCAAAAGCTGCCACTTAGATAACGGGCTTCCACATAACCTTAAACATCATCTTGACCTGTGTTTGATGTCTGATGAGGCTATTTTTTATTTTTTTTTTTTTACCCTGCTTCCTGGGAGCTGCAGGTCTTGGTTCTGGGAGTCGACAAGCGGACAATGTGCTCGTACTGGGACGCCTTGGAGGAAGGACGCTGGGTCTTCCTGAAGACGCTCGCCGCCTCCGCCTTCCTGCAGGAAAATGGAAGCTATCACCACGTCCATTATTTGTTGTGTTGTGTGTCTGGGACAAAAGAATGTCAGAGGGGCGGAGGGGGGGGGTGCAACAATGGATAAGTGTCAGTGCGAGGCTGATGACGGAGGTACGAGTGGAAAATCATCTGCGCCCACAAAAACATTTCAATTTGTTAAAACACTTAGTCAAGACAGTGGCGTGACACACGAGTCAAGTGCTCCCTGCTGGCAGTTTCAGTTTGACTCACTGTTTTGCTCTTAAAGCCAATAAGAAGTCAAATGTTTAAGGAATGTATCGTCAAAGCTCATTCCTGAGTGAGTCAAGATATTGTATATTTTCCATGGAAAGACCAAAATCAACTTTGAAATGATCCTACAAGTATCGTATTCGCTTCATTTTGACTCAATCCCACTGAATATAGTCCCCGACAAAGGCAGCCTTTACTCTTTGAGTAACGTAAGCTTCAAACTACAGTTCGCAGCAGCTTTAGGAAGCCTTTATATCATTTTTATATTTTCTTTAAATTGCCATTTTATCGCTTTTATTTATGTATTTTATTTTCAACTTGCTTTTGTTTGCTTTTTAACTTTCGATTGCCTTCTGTGTTGTTGCTTTCTGAGTATCCCGTCTCTGCTTGTCTGTCCAAGCACTTTGTAAACTCTGTTTTTAAAGGTGCTACATAAATAAAGTTATCATTATTATTATTATTATTATAATAACAACACCAGCACTGATTAGATGATATGAGAGTTTACAGCGCAGAAAACATGTTTAACTGAGCAGTACCTCTTTAATCGAGAGCTGCCATGTGCTACATACAGTGATATTTGATTTTGTGTTATAAAAACCTAACGGAGCAGGACCAGCCAGTCTGCCAGATAATCCGATTAGAATTGAAGAGAATGTACTAGACTTCTTGACTGCAGAGTGATGTGGTTAGATGTGGATCAGCAGTGTAATTATCAGGCCTCAGAATTACATTTATCACAATCAAAGTTTAGTGTGCAACTAATCAATGCAAAACAAGCCTCTCTCTCTCTATATATATATATATATATATATATATAATATTCAACATTCATTATCTCTCCACAGTTTCTCTCCAGTATACACATTCTGT
>JAVQJF010028811.1:0-43338 GCA_036023855.1 Gadopsis marmoratus | reverse complement strand
CACACACACACACACACACACACACACACACACACACACACACACACACACACACACACACACACACACACACACACACACACACACACACACACACACACACACACACACACAAGCAGTGGCTGAGGGGAGAAAGCTGCTCACAGGCTGAGCTGAGTAGAATGGCAACAGAATCTCCAGTTCTGGTCCTGAAGAGGTCACTGTGTACTCACTGAGGTGTGTGTGTGTGTGTGTGCTACAGGTTTGTGTGAGCGCGCATTGAGTGGCGTTTCATTTGTCTGTGCATGTGTGTTTTCCATGCGTAATGGGACCTTCTACAGGTGTGTGTACATTTGTGGAGGCATTTGTGTTTATGCACCGATGTGCTTTGTGTAATGTGTGCACTTTTGTGTGCGTGTGTGTGTGTGTGTGTGTGTGTGTGCTCGTTTCCCTGCACAGGTCCTCTCCTCTCCTCTCCATTCTTCTCTCCAGTCTGCACTTCCTCACGGAGCTAGGTGCGTATCATTGGATCAGTAGCTGCTGCCTGCCACACTGTCCAATCGCATCTAGGGAGAGAGAGAGAGAGAGAGAGAGAGGGGGAGGGAGAGAGAGAGAGAGAGCGAGTTGGGGGGAGGGAGGAGAAAGAAAGGAAGAGAGGGAGATTGATTATTTGAACGTCCTGGGCCCTGCATTCCGTGGAGAAACACTTGCATTTCGACTCCATCCAATACGTCGTTTTTCTTTTCATTTCCACCTTTCTCGGACCGAAGGCTTTTTTGGGGGGTTATTCCCACACAGGAGACGCACCATCGCCACCAGCAGCAGCAGCAGCAGAGGAATATCTCCCAATATCCCATCCCGGGCACGTCGGATAAGCTGCAGCAGTGAAAACACGAGGCGAATATTGCGGTGGACGGGAACGGGAACATGCTCCGTGGGATTTCACACCTCTCACCCAGTTCTGGGTTCGTTATATTCCACATTTTGTCATTTGGACATTTTTACTGCAGCGAGGATGCAGGTTGAGGTTTGCATTTGAATGTGTGTGTGTGTGTGTGTATTTAGCCGTAGTCAGCTTCGGTACCGATAGAAATTATACCTCACAATCAAGCGCCCCCCCCCTACACTTTGCTCATTTTTTTTCTTTTCTTCTCTGTCCTCCGTGTTGATCTTTCTTTTTTTTTTAAGAAAGAAAGAACGCAGCGCACGCTTCCGTTTGTCTTTCTGTACTATAAAGATGTACAAGAGGAGGGAGGCGGTCGGGCTTGCCTTGATAAATGGAGCGTTATTCATCAGCGTGTGTGTGATCACCACTGGAATGTTAACTAGCACCTTGGACAGCCGACACCAATACTCCAACATGGGAGGAGCGATAGTAGCTACTGGACATTTTTACACTCTAATATCTTTGCTGCTGCTGCTGCTGCTGTGTGTGTGTGTGTGTGTGTGTGTGTGTGTGTGTGTGTGTGTGTGTGTGATTACACGGAAATTGATGTTCTCTGAGGTGCGCGTGTGTATGTGTTAATATTCTGCCCTAAGGCTCTCAGAGAGAGAGAGAGAGAGAGACAGAGAGAGAGAGACAGAGAGAGAGAGAGAGAGAGAGAGAGAGAGCAGTGTCGGCTGGGGAGCAGCTGTGTGTGTGTTTGTGTGTGAGTGTGATAGAGAGAGATCAAGAAAGTGTGTGTGCATCTCTGGAAGAGAGAGAAACCTGTGTGTGTGTGTGTGTGTGTGTGTTTATTAGTGAGAGACTTAAAGAAGGGGTGTGTGTACATATCTGTGGGAGTGAGAAAGCGAACAAAGTGTGTGTGTCACAGGCTTCCTACCTTATGCTGCATGCAGGTCAGGATCCCCAAGGTGGGTTTAATTAAGTGTGACGTGACTCCCCCCACCCCCACCCCCACCGCCACCCCTTAACCGGGTCCTGTGATCTGAAACTGTGTAGTGTAACATAATGTCTGCGGCTCATGGCACACACGTGTCATGCTTGTGTGACATACTGACACCGAGCTAAGCTGAGCGGACAACATCCTATCTATGGCTCTCATATCTATTTTTAATGTGAACAGCAGAGATAGCACAGCCTATTCTTTTGATATGATGTATAAGTCTGCTCTGTGTGTGTGTGTGTTTTATTTATTTTACACTCTGATTATTTCAACAGAGACTAATTTAATCATTCTCCCCTTCTCTTTCCACGTCTCTCGCCTCTCTGTCTCTTTTCTAGGAGGCAGTTCCGGCTTGTTGTGGGGGTGACCGGAAGGAGAGAGTGACAGGAAACAGTGATGCTACTGTTTACATAACGAGAGACTCACAAACACACACACACACACACACACACACAAACACATATACAAGCACACATGCTCAAATCGCCAGTTCAGGACATACACACTCACTTAAACACTTCCACACACACACACACACACACACACACAGATACATGGACACGTATTCAAAGGACTGACAGACTGAGTCACCACACACTCAGAGGCACAGAATAACTGACTCACACACAGGACCAAACACACACACACAAGAGGAAAAGGTTGTTTGCTAGAGTCAGAACCGTGTGCTGTGTGTGCTATGGGCCAAGCTGAGCAGCAGCTGTGTGTGTGAGTGTTGGATACCTCTGAAGGGTCAACACAGCCGTAACTCACCCCCCCCCCCCCCACCCCCCCACCCCCCCCACTCATCCCTCATCTCCCAAGCTTCACCTAAATACACCATCATGTGTGGGTTGAATACCAGGAGAGCTCCCTCTCCCTCGTCTCCTCTCCCGTCCTTTTCCTCCCTGTTTGGGTTTCTATCCCTCCTCCTCTTCTACCTTTCCTATCCGGCCCCCTTATCAGCGCAGCAGACTGTGCCTATTGTCTCCACGGCGCAGGGCCGCATCCGTGGTATCCTGACCCCGCTGCCCTCTGACCTCCTGGGGCCCGTCATCCAGTACCTCGGAGTACCGTACGCAAGACCTCCAACGGGGGACCGACGCTTCCAGCCTCCAGAGCCTCCTCTACCCTGGCCAGGGATACGAAATGTGACGCAGTTTGCTCCTGTGTGCCCACAGTCGCTGGATGAGAGGAGCATGCTGGGAGACATGATGCCGTCCTGGCTTACAGCTAACCTGGACATAGCGGCAACGTACCTCACTCACCAGAGTGAGGATTGTCTCTACCTCAATATCTACGTGCCCACCGAGGAAGGTGAGTGAACCCAAGGTGTGCACAGACTCTCTCAGGGGCAAGGATTAATAAATATGCATTCAGGGTTGGAATTAGGATTGAGGTTCATTTTGTCAAAACAGAGTGGAAACAAAGAGACCAGAGAGGTACTAGGGGCGACTGCAAGGGCATTTGGGCTGTGACAAATGGTTAAATCATCATGGAAGTGCACAGACATACCCTTGTTGAATAAATAAAGTTGTTGTTTTTTTTAAACTGGACCCCCTCAACCAGTTCCCTCCACCCCCTTTCTGAGCACCGCTGGATGAACCACTTAACGCTTAACACGCAGACACCTGCGTCAGTCGCCAGGGGGTTTACGCCTTTACTGGCCGAGGAAAGTGGGAAGGACACAGACTCACTCATGCATACATATTGATTCATACACATGCATGTGACCCTACACACACACACACACACACACACACAATGGCAAGCACGAACACTCCCACAGCCTTAATTCTTATTCCCTCGCTTAGAAATGAAGGTAGGGAGATACGAAGAATGGGAGCCACAGACGGTTTCTGCTTCTATATGTATAAACCTGCTGAGTGATCAGGGGCTGAGATACATACAAATGGACAGGTTGACAGTCACACACACACACAAACAATATGGCTGGCAGAACGGAGGGAGAAGGAAGGTGGGTGGATCTGTGCGTACACTCACGCACAAAAAATGATTACGTACAGCACTGGCATCAGGTGCTTCAATGATGTCACCTTGAAGGCATCGCCATATGTTCTAAAGTAAAGACCTATCAATATATCTGTCTATCGATCATTAATTTTTCACTCTCCTACCCCAGACATCCATGAGGAGGGGGGTCAGCGGCCGGTGATGGTCTACGTCCACGGGGGCTCGTACACTGAAGGCACTGGTAACATGATGGATGGCAGCGTGCTCGCAAGCTACGGCAACGTCATTGTGATAACCCTCAATTATCGCCTAGGAGTGCTGGGTAAAATAATGCATCCTCTATATCAATGTAATATGCTCAACACTTCAGTACTTTACAGTAATATGAGTATATATGCTTTTAGTTTGGGTGGAGCAGCATCTCCAATCCTGTCATGTTAGCATCACTGTTAAAGCATACCTCTGGCATACCTTCCAGTCATTCTTCATTTTTTTCAATATTCAGCAATAGAGATACCTACAGTATATCTTGGCAACCAATGAATATACTGGCATGCCTTGGATGCCTTTTGGGTTGATTTTTAGAGTGCCTGTCAGACATAAAATACTATATTGAAGACCCCCAAACACGTGCAACTAGGAAACAACCTATTGTGAAACAGTCCACAGTTTAAAATGGCTGCATTTGTGCTTCAACACCACCGCTCCACCCTTTGAGCAAGAACAATAGCAGTGCAATTACTGCCAAGGTGCTCTGGGTGTTCTGATAATATCACTGCGGTATCATATGCCTACTGTATAGTAAATTAATTTCCGCTGGGCTTAAGGCCGATTAACGGGTAATAATTGGCAATGCAATGTACACAACTCTGTTGCGTTTATGAAAGTTGGGAATTTAACCAAAAGAGAAGATGGATCCCCTGTTGACAGTGGTCAATCATTAGATCTGGGCAAAACATCACACTCAAACTCTAGTTGGCAATTGAGCAATGTTCACATATGAGTAGCTTTGCCTGCAAAATTTTAAATCAAAATAATGTTTAATATAAAACCACACTGTTGTTATTTTGATTCCCTTGATTTTCTTTTGCTTTGGGTTGCCAGGTTTTCTTTGGGTGACATGTATTTATTAGGAAAGAGATAAACATTATTACAGTATTGACGTGAACTTTTTGAATGCTTTTTCTTTTAAACAAAACATTGATATACTGTTGTTCCTCACTTAGATTTTTATAGTTTATTTATGTCTGCATTATATTCACCATCTGGATTGTTTAATCCTTCATTGAGCTATAAAATGTGAAAACCATTAGTGAATTGTTTTTACCCAGAGTGCCTTTTTGTTTATTGAGTGAAAACATGTTCAGCATAGGTGTCCCTAGCGGATATAAACCCCCTGAAGCCAATTTCTCCCACTCCTAACATTGACTCAAATCTGATCCTTCTTACCTCCATGAGTCTCTGACTCATTGCACTCTGAACAGGGAAAATCTGATTCCCTGTGGTTTTCTAATTTTACACAGCTATGCGATGCTCACGGGGCTGAATAAATAGAATATCTTAGAGTCCTGGCATTTAGTCTTTTTTCGGCTATAATTATAAAAATTACAAAGCCTTAGCAGGGTCACAGGACGGTTAAAAACATACTTTGAAGGGATAATTTACTGCACACCAAAGGCATGAGTAGTGTGTAGTTTGTGTGAACATAGTATGCCTTCATAGTGATATCATATCTTTCTCTATAAATTATCTAGGGCACTTGTTTTATCTTTATCTTTTTTTGCAGTTTCCGCACATTTTGTAAATCACGTGTGCACACAAAGCATGCTAAGAGATATTTCTCTTCCAGAAGGAAGGCCACCTCTGGGTTCTCCTTTTATTAGATGGAGAATGTTTATTAAAATGGAGGGGAGTTGAACACACTGAATACTTGTTACTGTAAAAGGTTAAAACATTCAACAAAGCAAATTTTGATTTGAGTTTATGAGATTCACGCTGTCTTTTTCATTTTTTAGAAGCTTTCAAGCCTTTCATTAGATATTAATTTTATGAGGCATATATCTGCATCTGCTTGGTGGGTGAAATAACTATTTAATTCTGACCGCGGGGATAAAACCAGTGGCTACAGCAGTGATCACCATATCGAGCTAAACAAAGCCAATCAAGCCAATGCTTCTCTTTGTCTTCGTCTCCATCCTCTGTGTTAACACCACCTCCGCTACGATCATCACCATCACCAACACCACCACCATCATCATCCCTCATCACAAGTCTTCCTCCTGTTCTTCTTCCACCTCCTCCTTTTCATCATTGCCATCATAAGTTGGATGCACGAGGTGAGCCCACACATGCAAAGCTGTGCACGATTATGCACGATTGTTTTGGATTTTTTTCTAATCTTACTGTAATGTGCTGGAATTGGGGCATGTTTCTACAGAAATGTAAAGAACATGAATAAATTGAAACATTGACCCAAATCTTACAATGAAAGCAGATCATTCAGTATATAAGAAGGCGTTTTGAAACTGTTATTACAAGGAAATTAATGTCCATTCTGCATGAAAGATTTTTTTACTAATTTCACATAAGTGATGAAATATAATACTTTAACAGCATCGCCTCTCTTGCTCATTATACTCTTGTGTGTTCAGGGCCAGCTTGAGTTTCAGAGAAACGAGCTTCTGCAGTAATGAGATATACTGTAGTGGAGTGAGCCATTAGGATCCTTTGTGTTTACCTAACAACGTCAGCAGTGAAGGGAATAAGGGATAGCTGCGTTTGTAACTGCATGCGTGTGTAGGTTTATTTGTGTGTGTGTGTAAGTTGATTTTCATTTACATGAATATGGATGTACCTTGAATGGTTTGGTCACATTTTCGAGGGACTGTAGGGGGAGGCACATCTTTTTCATTGTATGATAAACAGGACTCATGCATTATTGATCTCAACCGTGGGGATGCCATGATTTGTGGATGTCCACACAACTAATCACCTCCCTGTGCGCTCATGTATGTTTGTACATTAGAAGAAGAAGAGGTTCTGTTTTAAAAAAAACCCTCTTTTTATTGACTCATTATTGGTACATAGTTTGCTCAGTTCTCTACAGAGAAGTCATATGTGATAACAACATCTCTCCCTGTGTGTTCCTGCTTGCAGGATTTCTTAGTACAGGTGACCAGGCAGCAAAAGGGAACTATGGCTTGCTGGATCAGATCCAGGCTCTGCGCTGGGTGAAAGAGAACATCGCAGCCTTCGGAGGAGACCCAAACAGGGTCACCGTGTTTGGATCCGGGGCCGGCGCCTCCTGCGTCAGTCTGCTCACCTTGTCTCACTACTCAGAGGGTAAGGAAGAATCATGGACAAAAACCCAGCTCATCCTGTGTGTTTTGTTCTGGTTAACGTATGTGGCACAGCTGTGGAAAGGTTTTTGCCCTTTAAAGTACACAGAGGCAGATAGACAGCTGGGAGCCTGTGATGGTTGGTAGGTGGGTGCTGTGAGAGCTGTGAGAGCTGTGACATTTAGGGTTATGAAACTTTTCATGGTCTCCAGTGGACCGATACAGCTTTCATTCACTGGTTTAAATGCCCGAATAAGCCTCTGAATAATACAACCTGCCCGTTACTCATATAGCTAAGAGCTGTATTATTTAAAACCTTTAACCCTTACCTACTTGAACCTGGTGCTCTAACAGCTTTTGAATAATGCATGTCTGTGAGTCCGGTGTTTACTTGCTGTGGGGATGCTTGTTCTGCATCTGTTTGTATGTGCAAATGTATTGCGTAATCCTCCAAGTGTGCAATCATATGTTTGTGCATTCATGCATGCATGTGTGGGTGCATGTGCGTCCATAAACCTATACGTGTGTGTGCCTCAGTGTATATACTTTCTACACCCATAATTGTATTCATGTTCGTGTGTTCATGTGTTTCTCAGACCTGTTCCACAGAGCCATCATCCAGAGTGGCAGCGCTTTAGCCAGTTGGGCTGTCAACTACCAGCCAAGCAAGTACGCCCGGCAGCTCGGTGAGAGGGTGGGCTGCGGCATTGACGACAGCACCCAACTGGTCGCCTGCCTCCAGGGCCGGAGTTACCGGGAACTTGTGGAGCAGAACGTAACGCCGGCTAAGTATCACACAGCCTTTGCCCCGGTGATTGATGGTGATGTTATACCGGATGACCCCCAGATTCTGATGGAGCAGGGAGAGTTTCTGAACTACGACGTGATGCTGGGGGTTAACCAGGGTGAGGGCGTGAAGTTTGTGGAGGGCATTGTGGACTCAGAGGACGGTGTCACGGCTGAGGACTTTGACTTTGCTGTGTCAGACTTTGTGGATAGTTTGTATGGATACCCAGAAGGTCGAGATACGCTGAGGGAGAGCATAAGGTGAGTGTGTCTGTCAATGTCTGAATGCATTTAAAGAGCAGTAGTGACATCCTCAAATCTTGTCGTCACTGTGAGGTTGCCAGACAACCAGCAAAGACTCGCCAAGAAGTTGTCAAAGCACATTACTTCCTGCAAAACCACAACTTGACGTTTTTATATTTCTTTTTGCATATGGATTAATCGTACAAGCTATATATTGTTAATTAGTGCGCTTTAATGATATTGGTTTGACTTTTTTTTTCTCCAGTTAAACTAACCCTCAGCTGGAGGTAGCTTAAGATGTAGTGCACAGACAGTGGAATCAGTATTAATATACAATAACACCTGGCAAGAAAGCCAAAAAGTATATTTCTCAAAATGTCAAACTAGTCCTTTAAATGGATGTTTGAATATGCACAAGCATTCTTTTGACTATGAGATGTGTTTATCAAAATGTATATACTGTATAGTGGTGTAATACCTTAATGTGAAATAGATTTTTTCATACTTCAGTAACAATAAAAGATTTGTTAATGGCTTGGTTGATAGATTAATGGACTTATAGATCTTAATGAATTAATTGATTGTCTGATTTGCTCATTTTAAATGTATACACTATAGGTTCATGTACACGGACTGGGCGGACAGAGACAATGCAGAAACCCGGAGGAAGACTCTGGTAGCGCTATTCACAGACCACCAGTGGGTGGCGCCAGCGATCGCCACAGCTGACCTCCACGCTCAGTATGGATCACCCACCTACTTCTACTCCTTTTACCACCACTGCCAGAGTGACTCCACGCCGCCCTGGGCTGACTCCGCCCATGGTGATGAGGTAAGATGATGTCACAATGTTGTATTGCATTACAGAGATAACTTGAGTGGCAGTTGTATTTTGTAAGTAGCAGCACGAGACATGATATTAGATTTCAAGGACAGGAGTTAAGATATGAAATTGTGTTTATGCTTCATGTACTTAACTCTAAAGAAGATGGAGACAAAAATGTAGGTATGTAAGGTCTCAATGATTTTAGAAATATTCTATTCATACAGTGAATAAGGAGTTCTTGGCTTGGAATACCGTTGAAGTGCTGCTCCATATTGATTTGTTCAAAGTGCTTAATAAGTTGAATCAAGCTGTCCTTTACAGCATGAAATATTTGACATTTTCAGTCAATGTATTTTTTAAACCTGTTTTATCTACTTATATATCTACTGCTATGATGGTTCTAGTTTATTACAGTAATCCTTTCTTTGGTATTTATTTCCATGTTTTTTATAGTTGTACATTTGCTTGTCTTATGTTCAGCACAGTGACCGTGTGTGTGTGTGTGTGTGTGTGTGTGTGTGTGTGTGTGTGTGTGTGTGTGTGTGCATTGTAATTGGTATTTGTGGGGGTGGATTTCAGTCCAAACTGAAGATGAATGTAGTGACCTGAGTTTAGGTTCACTGCAGTTACACATAAAGCAGTTTCTGTCTTCTGTGGGATAAGGTTATGATTCAGTTATGATCACGGTTACTGTCAAGAGAGTGAATGTAATCTGCTGGCTCCAGTAAGCTAACCTAAAGTGTGTATGTGTGTGTGTGTGTAGGTGCCCTATGTGTTCGGCGTGCCCATGGTGGGACCCACTGATCTGTTCAACTGTAACTTCTCCAAGAACGACGTGATGCTGAGCGCTGTAGTCATGACTTACTGGACCAACTTTGCCAAGACTGGGTGAGCTATTAAAATGTACACTGATGTGAGACATGGATTTCAGTTGGAATAGCCCACTGAGAAGAGATTTTTTTTTTCTCTTTTGTCCAACTATACTACATAAAGAAAATCAAGAAATCAAAACAAAACAAAGCGCAGCTTCAGTATGATTCAGTTCTCTTTATTTCGGCCTTTTTAGACACAGAAATCCATTTCTAATTTCTGCTATTAATATCTAATTACACATGGAGAAAATGTATCATGCCATTTAATCTCATTTTGAAATGTAAAAGAAGATGCACAGCTGCCAGTGAGAAATCAGTCATCCTTCATCCATTTGTCTTTGACGCTCTGCAGAGACAAGGTTTTGGCAACACAGCATGTGGACAGCTCAGTCCTGATTTTACAAGAACAAACCTCCACCCAGCTCGAAATAAGACAGCCAAGTCCCTTGTGTCAGCAGCATAGTGCCTCTCCACTTTAAAGTACTTGATAAATTATCTTTATGATTAATTTGTTAGACTGATTGATAGTAAACATGAGCATGGGCGTGGAGTGTAGTTGTCTGGCAGGGTTCACACAGACACATGACAATCAAAGACACAGAACAACAGAGAGAAGATCACAGGTTTTGATTATTAAGTAAAATTCAGCAAATATATTTCCTACAAATGATGTTCACACACGTGTTTTGCATTCACTAAATACAATTGGGGAGCCAATTAGTAAGAAACGTGTGCAGGGGACAGATCAGCCTAAATCCATCTCTCTGTCAAGTTGTATCAAGATAAGTAACATTTTAATAGCATAGGAAAAATGGTTTTTCTTGTTTTCCTGTTTTTCAGAAATGTTAAATTTAATTTGTAATGGAAGTTTAAACTGAGTGAAGCTGAGATTTAGTGATGCATTAGAGGAAAACTCTGGCATTTTAGAGCAACAAAAACAATGAGCTCACAGACAAAGGGTATTTTATTATAATGTCTTTTGCTTCCAAAGGTCTCTGATGTCTGACGAGCAGACAGTACTTTAGATACAATCATGAAAGCAGCACTGCAGACTAATTTTGGCAGAGAGCGCACACGGGATCTCTGTCATGTCAAAATCTTGACAAGGCTTTTCCTCTTTGGACCTTGGCTGAGAAAGTTAAAGAACCCCTGGTCTTGAGAAAGTCCTGAGGGAAGCCAAGGTAATGTCCTAAAAGAAGAATGAGAGAGTTGGCCACTGTCTGATAAATCTTCTCTTCCCTCTTTCTGCATCCTCATTCAGTCCTCTGTGCTCAAAACTGGTGCACTGAGATAGAGAGCTTATTCAGTATGTTAAATTAAACTTAAAATTATCTGCCAGTAGCTGAAAAAGGTTCTGGAGATCCAATTTATTATATTGCGAGTTAAATGATGTGCCAGTAGCTAAGAAAAGCTGTTATAGAATGAATCCACATAAAAAACTTTAAACACCCAACAATCCACACTGATAAGAGCACCTTTTATCTCTCCACTCTGACATGATATACAAGATAAAAGTAATTGTTGAGGATGGACCCTATTCCTGCAGTGCTCGAAGTGAATAATTACAAGTAATTAATCCAATCGAGGCTCACTCCGCTGAGACCTCTTCGGATTTACAGAGACATCTGCAGTCTAGATCTAAATCACCATGGAGCCTTGCCATCTCACAACATACAGAATTAGTATGGCACTCTCGCATATTATGATTGTGTGGCGTTAAAAAACTTTGCGGGTGCATTAAGGCAATCACGTTGCATCAAGTTAGCAGTTTCTGGCCCATAAGTCTGTATTGTCATTACCGCCACAGCAAGCTGCAGAGCAAAACCACCAAGACTTTAGTGTGCACTTCAATTATCAGTGTGGAACTTTCTCAGAAGAAAGATTTCACTCGGTTGAGAGGGCCTCAGATGGTGATGGAGCTCTGCGACAGCTCAATTTAACGGGAAGGGTATGATTCTCCCTGATGTGTATTTTGTAAGCCTCTGTGTGGGCGAATAAATCCTCTGCTTCTGTGTGTGTTTGCGTGCCGGTAGGTCTTTACGCTAGCTGCCTTTTTGTGCTGTTCACAAGGTGTTGATTGACAAGCGAGCACATAGCGTGTAACTGGCAAGTCTGTGAAGACGTGGTGCCGCTGTTTCTTTTTTACGTATTTCTCCCTGCTGACACAAATAAGTCGGTAAATCAACAATAAGTGCCTGTCCGTATGTGTCAGAGGAGTGATTTTTCAGGATATTTCTTACTATGCCACACACACACACACACACACACACACACACACACATATTTATCTCTAATGAAGATATCTGACAGTTTTATGTTTGCTAGAGGAGCAAATATCCGCACACTGTTCAAACTGGAGGAGTTTGAAATGTGCATTAGCTGAAATCTTTTCCAAGAGGCGCATAAAGTGTACAGGAACTGATGATCTGCAACTAAATCACCTTTGAACTACGTTTACAGGAAAATAAAACTTGTTTTGCTTGGTGCAAAAATATATTTTTGCCACTGGTTTACTTTGATATTGATTAGAAAGATGTGCGCCAGCGCTGGTAAAACAGTCGGCCAGCATGCTCCTCAGAGGGTGGGAGCCAGCTGAGAAAAAGTCTTCAGCAGCTTTGTTGGGAGCCTCTGACATTTGAAAAACTGAAAAGCATGAAGTATTGGCATTTATACGTTCACTGAATGCGTGCATCACACATGGTAGAACAGTGAATCATTGCATCAAAAGCCTGTACCTTTTAAATACTAGCCTTGAATTTAAATACGTGGGTGGAAACACTGTTCTCTGTTCATTGTGCTTTATGTAATCATTTGTCGATCATCGAGTGTTATTATTTGGTGATTGATTTCGATTCTTCACTTTGCTTTCATCTGTCAAGATGCTCGGAGCTGACGGGTGCTTCACTATTGCGGAGTTAATTTCTTTGGTTACATTTCTTTGTTCTTTTGTCTGTCTATGTTTTTGTATGTGATTACAGCTATTTGTAGGACAACGGGTTCAGAAGGGGTAAAAAGCAAAGTCTTGCCTAACACAAATCATAATCCCTCCTTTTTGTTATCTGTGAATCATAAAAAAACCCAAAAGCTTACATAACCACCAACCCATCTGGATGTGAATAAATGTCTCGCTGTGTCTCACTCTTTCCAGTGACCCAAACCAGCCAGTTCCTCAAGATACCAAGTTCATCCACACTAAACCTAACCGTTTTGAGGAAGTGGCCTGGTCTAAGTACACCCCTAAGGAGCAGCTATACCTCCACATTGGCCTGAAGCCCCGTGTCAGAGACCACTATCGTGCCACCAAAATCTCCTTCTGGCTCCAACTGGTCCCTCACTTGCATCATGTCAATGAGCTCCTCCAATCGGTGTCCTCCTTCACGCATAGTCCCTCTCCACAGGATGACACTCCTTATTCTTACACTAAGCGTCTAGCCAAAGGTTGGCCTCCTAGTAGCACGCGCCATCCAGGTTCACAAGCAGGTACTCCACAGCCGCCGGAGTCTGCTTTAGGCCAAGGTGGAGGAGAAAATGGGGTCCGCGTCCCTAATGAGGACTACTCAACTGAACTCTCAGTCACGATTGCGGTGGGAGCGTCACTGCTGTTCCTAAACATCCTCGCATTCGCGGCTCTGCTGTACAAGAAGGACAAGAGGCGTCTAGAGCATCGTCGGCCTCGTCCACTTCCTCCCCCGAGACGAGACATCACACCTGCAGATGTTGCCGCCCACCTGCAGGGTGAGGGACTGATGTCATTACAGGTGAATTCGTGTGTTCTTGTATTTTTATTGTGCATGTGTGTGTGTAGATGGTGCGGGGTGTCCGTATGCTTGTGTAGCCACATGCTTGTAAGTCATATTGAAAATATTCATGCTTATTGTTAAAAAGTACCATCCAAGCCAGTTGAGGTTGTGTGACTGAGTGAACGCCATTCTTGCCAGTGGAGAAGCTGCCAGTAGCGCACTTCTGCAAAACACAGCCTGTCATCAGCAGACATTATCAGTGGGAGAATGTGTGCACTTGTGTGTGTATCTGTGTGTTTTGATGCATGTGTGAGCTGTGTCCAATTGCCTGAATTGCTTCCAATTTCCTCCAATTAATCCACTGACTATTTGAGCTCTATTGGTTGCTCCAAAATCTCACATAGTGAGTGCTAAATGTCAGACCTCTTTTACAGCTGACAAATCCCGTTAATTGGCAATTTAACTACAGTAATGTAGCTCAACATTGGAGCCGCTTTGTAATTGTGTTTTATTTATTTTAAATGTCAGTTCTTTTCACCAGTGGTAGATCTGGTGTGACAAGCAAAAATCAAGCGTGACCTTTTTGTATTAGCATCCATTATTGTCATGTACTTAATTATTCTGACTAGGAAAAAACACAATAGCCTGACAGAGGATGACAATAGAAATCAGTCAAACTCAGTCAGAAGTGGTTTAGATGATGATGACAAATAGCAGTGGTGTAGTTTGAATGTGATTTGAGCTCTGTGTTTGGTTTGTAGCTTTGACTGGGTAAAGACTCCACCATGTTTCACTGCTACATGCTGCTAAATCTACAACATGCCCCACAAATTTAAACATCTTAATTGATCATTTCACTCATTTTAATGTGTCCATGGTGGTGACTGAACCACACAGATAGAGCGGTTGCCAGTTTTTGACCTCGAGACTTTCACATGATTTTCAGACACAACATCAATTAAAATTGTTTTCATTACATGTAAGCCTGGGCAACATTATTATAGATTTACTGTGAATATATGGTAAGTTCAGATGGGTTCTGGTAAATGGTATTTAAATAGAAGTTGTTTTACATGTGAAGTGTTTTGTCTGATCAGTGGAACACAGTCTATTTCACTGAACCTCAGCTTCACTGCTTTATACATGATGCTACACTGTATATTAACAGTCAAATAGCGTAATAATATTCTGACACTGATTTCAGCTAAATATTCCAGCCATAATAACATTTAGAGCTGAAGCGATTATTCAATTAATAAATTAGCTAATCTAGAAAACATTAATTAGCAACTATTTTGGTAAGAGATTCATTGTTTAAGTAATTTTTCAAGCATAAATGCCAAAACATTCTCTGGCTGCAGCTTTTCTCAGATTTACATCACTGTACATTGATTATCTTTGGGGTTTGGACATGCCACCGTGGGCATTTTTCACTATTTTCTGACAATGATTCAGGTCACAAAAATAATTGATAGATTAGTAAAATGAAAATCCTTATTAGTTGGCAGCCTTAGATTAGATCATTTGGTGACAAGCCTGATTTTCAGTGTCTTTCCCTTTCTGCCCTTCTGTGTGTCCCTCCTTATCGTCTTCTCATCTACTCATTCATTTATCCACTAATGCCACCTTTTAGGTGAAACAGCTGGAGTGTGACGTGGCATCAGCAGATGAGAGGAACAACGCTCACCACCATCACACTCTGGATACGCTGGACGCCCTGGACGGTATGGACACCCAGGACATCTACAGCACGCTGGACACCGTGCGCCTCACCTGCCCGCCCGATTACACCCTCACCTTGCGCCGCTCACCTGACGACGTCCCCCTCATGACCTCTCTGACCCCAGGATCACTGCCTGTGACCCCTGGGTCACACCCTGTTACCCCAGCGACACCGATGACCCCCATGACGCCTGGCTCAGTGGTGGGGATGAGGATGGGGCATCCGCACCAGGGATACACACACCATAGCCCATATAGTAATACACACTTGCCACATACACACATCTCTACGCACACACACTCCACCACGCGTGTATAACCGCAGCAAGATACTTGCATATACAGGGACATAATTACACACACACACACATACATGCACACACATAACACAAGACTTAAATACCTCTACTAATTACCCTGCAGGATTGTTACAGATGGAGTGACAGAAAGACATTTTCAGTAACAGGATGAAATGACAGACAGCTGTGTGTTGCATGTCGGGGAACTGAAGACTTACTGGATCCCGGGAGATGCAGTTCTATGCATCATTCGCTCATAACCTGGAAGAAGACGAGCCAAGGCGTCCATCAAATGTCTCAAAATCTGCTTTGGATATTAAATCTTCTGCTTTTTCTACACCCGACGAGGAAGAGGAGGAGCGCTGTGGCAAAAGGGTCAGTTACAGATCAGTTTACATCTCCTACTGTACCTGTGCTGCACAGTGAAGCAGTGCTGGGACTGAGCAGAGCAGATGCAGAGCTGAGCTAAGGAGTACCACACACACAGACTGCTGATGTCAACTTGAACAACCTGTGAAATGTGAATGTAGCATTTTTTCCATTAAAAGATCAAAGGCCATATCTGCCAAGGATCAAACTAAGCTGAGGAGAAAATAACAAATTTCAGCACGAGATGGATGTGAAGACAAACAGAGAGGAAGAGGGGATTAAAAAAACAGCAACATTATCTGAAGGAAACGTTAATCAGGTGGTGGGTAAGAGATTAAGATTTTATTGAGAAGGTGAAGAGCAGCTGTGAGCGCGAGAAAGACAAAGTGAGATAGAGTGATATGGAAAACACAGGAATGCAAAGTGTGCCAAGAGACAGATATTAGCTTCAGAAGAAGACGAAGTGTTGTCAGACTTATTGAAGAATCACTCTAACCAGCTATGTGTGTACTCTTGTAAATAGAACGGAAAGATACAGATGATATATTATGATTTATAGCATTTACCTGCTCTTGCATTAAAACATGACTTATTTAACCACATTATTGCTTTCATTTCAGATATTACTATATTATTGTATAGATGTCCTGACGCAAAGCTGGTTGTCTTTCTTTCTCAGCCACTGTAGTATGTACACAGTACCCTTATTTAAAGGCTACATTTGCTATGCACAGCCATATCAATTGTTCTTAACTATGTAAACATCTAGATACTTGTTTAGTAGTTGAAGTATAGGACATTTTCACACCATCCCGTCTATTTGTTTGACTGTCAGATGATGAGCAAGTACTGTGTAGATAATGCAATAATGGTTTGATGATTGAGCACCAGCCAAAAAGCACGACCCTTAACCCTTTGAACCTAACCCTGTCCTGTTCTCCTTTCCCCCTTGTTCCTAAAATCCTTCTAAAAGTTACCCTTAATTCCTAATAATCCCGACCTTAATTAACGTCTTTGCAGACAGACAGGTGGTGATGATTCAGGGGGTCCTAAGTCACAACGTGTCCCAAAAGGTCAAGAATGCCTTCTTGCATTCGTCTGACCTTCATGTTTCACATCTTACCGGGGGCCCCAGTGTTTCTAGAAGAGCCCCTGCTTGAACTACCTAATGCTGACTGAAACCATGTCCCTCTCAATGCCACCGATCGAAAGAATTTGTCAAATTTCTACTTTCATCAATAATGTCACTTCCCTTTCTCTACAACTAAGAATTGTTGAAGACTCAAATCTCTCCACAGTGTCACCCATAGTCTGTAGAGAATGGTGGATCTGTCACCCACATTTTAAAGCCAGGAGTTTGGTTTGCTACCTGCCATGATGTATCAATTTTTCGGAGTCAAATTTGATTAATGAGGTGTAACCTGGGTGGAGCTGAGGAGGGATGATCACCGCTGCTTTGTGTGATAGTTTGAGAGCTTTGACAGCGATGGCAAACACGCCTCCAAACATGTCGCTTATGAAACCGTAATATCCTCTTAATGGAGCAATATTTTGTCAAATTGCCACAAAGACATGCTTTAGAAGAAGTTAAATTAATTATTAACTCCCCAGCCAACATCTTGCAGAAATAATCATTGACTTTATTTCAGAGAGAAGTTGGAGGTTTTCCTGCTGACTTCACAGTGAGTGCTTGAGGGTGGTAGTGATTACTGCTATGTGTCATCATAATAAGATTCCCTGCATTCACGAAATCAATTTCAACCAATTCATATTGACAATGCATGTGGCAGAGATGTGGTGCTGTCATGGCTGCCACTAAAAACTGACAAATGGTCAAACTTTGTCTGTCTGGTAGCTGCTGTAGAGATAAAATCTTAAAATGCCAACTGACCAACCAACCCCAAACTCCCATCTTCGATCCTAACCAGTAACTCAACCAAAGGCTTGAACCCCGATATTGTAACCTTCCTGTTTTATCCCCTTTCCCTGCTCCTTTCCTTATCCAAACCTGTCCCATCCACCGCCTGTCCTGCCCCCCCCCCCAGCCTCATCTGTGCGACTACATGCAGCTTTGTCACAGTGAGGCCTATTTAACCTCCTCTCATCCTAAGTAACGTCTTCATGAGATATTTTAGTTAACTGTCAACAGAATACATGAAAAATGAAAGCTGAAAAATGTGTAGATGGCAAGCAAAGAACTTTTACAAAATGATATAAAAGTAACATTCAGCGGATGTTTGATTGAATATTTTTTTCATATGGGTTTGTTGACTCAGCGGATGGCTGGATTGTGTCAAGCATAAAACATTTCTGCTGCATTTTTGAAAAATAAAAATATCTGTATTTTACAATTTATGAGCATTTTAAATGTCTTGTATGTCTTAATCCAGAATATTTATGGTAATGTTCATAGAAATTTAGAGGTGTATGTAGAGGGCTTGCTAATAGCCTCCTCTGTTTTTAGTATAAAGTAAGTTCTTACCACAAAATTTGCCAAATGATACACAGTACACATATGACATTAGCAGATATTCTCACAGTAAGACGCAAGGATCTCCTTTGTTCTTTCATCTTTTTTAACTTGGTAATTGAGTTTAAATTATTGAAATGTTTATACTGATACTCAAAGAAATTGCTTGACATTTTGAGAGATCCTTTTATTTGTTTTCTTGCCGAGAGACATATGAGAACATATCTTTCTCATGTTAGTACACATACATATGAAGCTATAGCCAGGAGACAGGTATCCTAGCTTGAAGACTGGACTGTAGTAGGGGGGAAAGTAGGTAGCCTAGCTAGCTGACTAAATTAACAAAATCCTTTAAACCTTTAAAGCTAACCAATGCACATGATATATCTCGATTTGGAGTCTCCACTCACAGTGACAAGACTCCAGGAAGTGACTGCACTCGGTCCAAGAAATAGTTGATAAAAATTCCTTTATTCCCCTGTGAAATCACAATTTGTCATTTTTACACTTTGGTTTTGTGTATTTTGATTTAACATGTTAATTATTGAAATTTAGGGGTACTTGTAGGTGGACTTTTTTATCTTTTAACAGAGCCAAGCTAGCTGTTTCCCCTGCTTCCAGTCTTTATGCTAAGCTAAGATAATCGGCAGCTGGCTTTAGCTTCATATTTTGCATACAGACATGTGAGTGGTATTGATCTTCTCATGTAACCCTCAATAAGACAGAAGGTGAATAGTCTTATTCCCGAAGATGTCGAACTATAAGTTTAAATTTCATAAAAGCAATGTAAAAAGAATTCTACACGGATTATCTTTAGCTTTGCTCTACATTGCATATGTTGTACAATTACTGAAGTCACTACTGCAGCAAAAGAGGGAGATATAACTGTAAATCATCACGGACCAGTAGCCCCTGCCAGCTGGCCAAGGAGACCCTGTGAAATGTGAAAGAACCAAATTCATGGCTGACTTCCAGCCCAGATTGATGTCTCCTACCTTGTGTCCCCGCTCTAATCCCATTAAGTAGATATAACTGCAGTTAATTTGATTTGTGGCAGGCAACACATTAGAAAGCACGAGTTCAAGTCATGACCAGGTGTTTGTTTTTTTTGACGTCAACATGTGCAGAGAGGGACCTTAAACCAGTGTAAAATCCCCCTAACATTGCCATTTCAATTTGATATTTTTAGAACCACTGCCTACATGGTGGACTACTTTTTAAGGAGTTGGACACAGAAACACATTTCCCTGCTGACTGAACATATACAGTATATACTGTATATATACTATATATATATATATATATATATATATAATATATTATATTTTGAATCTTGGCTTTTTCTTGACTTGATTGAGGTTATTTCAGCAGTCAGTAAAACAATAGAGATGGCGAAGTCTATCTGCTAAGTGTAGCCTGAAAGGATGTGTCCAGATGGTGGGGATTGGAACATCTTCTCAGATATCTGACTAAAATTTAGAAAGTTAATGTGAAGCATCTGGAGACTGTTTCAAGGTATTTGGCTGGTAAATCTCAGGCATTTACTCTTTGAGTGTTAGCTAATTTAATACCCATCAGAGATTTGAATTCCTCACGGACATGTTTTAATGCTGATTTTGTATCCAAATGCTAATCTCCAATGGAGACATCACTGTCCTACATGTGATTTGCTGTGAATACAGTCAATGAGTCCATTCTCATTTCTTTTGTAGCAATGACCATTGCCTGCCTCGCACATGTCACTTAGTGGAGGTGAAATTAGCTTGAAGGAGAAACAGAGCAGGGAGTCATGACACATTCTGAATGGGATGTTTCATTCACTTGGTTTAACAAAGACTGAACATGCACATTGTTTAAACAAGATTAAGAGTCTTCAGCCATGTTAGCAGCTCTCTGAGGCTATATTTAGGCCCAGGGATGCTTTGAGTTGAATGCATAACATAAACATTAATAAATAACATCAGCATGGTAACATTCTTACTAGTTTAGTATGTTAGCATGATATAATTGATAAGCAATACACACAAAGTGCAGCTGAAGAGGATGGGGATGTCATTAGTTTTGGAGGTACTTAGGCCATAAGACAAACTATGAATATCTGTACAAACATTCATGGCAATCCATTCAACGTGGTGAACCAACAGATTGAGATTACTACAACCATGCCACTAGTGTCGCTAAAAAATACAAAAAACTGTATACATACAGTAATATGATTCCAGTAAAGAATATGATCAAATACTGTCAATTGTTCACACTAACAAAGTACTTCTGGCTTCTGATTTGAGCAAATTATCCCTGCTTGTGTTGCATCTCACAGTCTGAAAGACCGTGACAATGTCATCTCCTCCTGCTTTATTCTTTCTAGGGGAGTCGAGGGAATGAGCAGGGAGGGGGGAGGAAGATGAAGCTAAAAAAAGTACGTTATAAAAAAGGAGTTGAGCAAGGAAATATTGAAAGACGAGTAGAAGTGAAGGATGCCTGATGAATGATAATGGGACATGGAGAGGGGGTGTGAAGGAGATAATGTAAAGGAGAGTAAAGAAAGGATGCATGGAAGGAGGAGAGGCGAGGAGGGTAACAGATAAGGGGAGCTCATTAAGGAATGGAACACAGCCTGCCTGGTTGTTTACTGGCTGGCAGGCTCATCGTGCTTAATCACTCCTGCCAAGACGCACACACACTCGCACACACACACACACACACACACACACACAAATGCATGCTTGAACGTACAGTCTCGCATTTTTGCATGTCTGCCGATACTGATACATACACACTGTGCATGTCTGCCTCATGCCCACTCATGCACACAAACACACACACAAACACACACACACACACACACACACACACACACACACACACACACACACACACACACACACACACACACCACTGCATGCCTCAAAGCAACTTGAGTCACTGAATCATTTTCTCTGTGGCCTTCTTCACTCTCTTTCTCTCTCTCTCTCTCTCACTATTACACTATCCTCCTCTTGTCTATTCACAGTTTATTTGGCCTCCTTCGCATCCTCCTCTCCTGTTCTTTTTTGCTTCATATAGGCTATCTCTTTTCTCGTACCACTCGCTCTTCTCCTGTTGGTCTTCTCACTATCACAACCCCCCTCCTCCTTTGTCACGCCCTCCTCCCTTCCTCTTCTCTGTCTCGATGGGTTCCCTCTTATCTAACAACCTTGAGGTGATCTTCAAAACGTCATTGGAGCCGAGCACGTGAGATCGCGGCGTCTCCAGCCTCTCTTCTCCTCTGCGCCTCTCTCATTCCACTCCTCTCTCCTCTCTGTTGCATTTAACTACTTTTATTTTTTGGCTCCCCCCTCCACTCTCTCTCTCTGAATCTCACACTTCATTTCTCTCCTCCTTTCCCAAGATCTATCTCTTCCTCATCTGGTCTCATCTCCTCTCATCTGATCTTCACTCCATCTCTGCTTCGTGCCTCCCTTTCCCTTTCTCCTCCATTCATCTCCTCTCCCAATTTTCCTCTCTATTTGTCTCTTTCGCACCTCGCCGCCTCCTCCTCCTCCTCCCACTGCTGGCTCCCCCTCCTCTTTTACTCATTTACTTCCCTCCTTGCTCTTTCCATCCCTGTTTTCTTCACTCTCTCCTCATCTAAAAAGATGTGAAAAGAGGTGATACAAAGTCCCTTTGTCATGTGAGTGTACATGCCTGTAATTGCACGTGTCTAGGTTTTTGAGTGTGGGGGTGTTGTGGAGGGGATGTTACACGCCTAACTGTCTTTCTAGCAGCCGACAGCCCCACAGTGTTTTCGCTCTCTAATTAATTAAGCGTGGGATGCTTTAGTCTGTTTATTGCTTGTCTGTCTCACTTGCTTTTTGTCTGTTGACCATCTGTCTCGCTCTCACCTCTCCATTGCCATTATGGATCACTACCTGTTTATTCATCTCTCTGTCTGCTGTCTGGCCTGTATAACCCACCCTTTAATCTTTCTGTTTGTCTGTTGGCCTTTCTCACTGTGCTCACTATGCTCCGTCAGACTTCTCTCTGTGGGAGAAATGCTACATAATTCAGTCTTTTCTGATGCCCGCTGCTTTTCATAAAGGAGCGTAAACAACAGCAGTAGCACAGTTGGTCCAGCTGAGGTCAGCATCGTTCCTGATAAATTATGAGGAAATAATGCCTTGAGGAGAGAGTTCAGGGAAAATTTCACTTTTTAAAAAGCCCAATGTGCTGTTTTGTTTATTTATTTCAGAACATAATAATTATGGGATCGCAGGCAATTATTTTCACCTATGTGATCTGTTTCTTTACAACGCAGCTTGTCATACCACACATTTTGGGCCTATTGTGCATTGGAGTGAGCCGTGACTTCTTCTGCTTTGTGTAAGAAGATACATGTTTTGTGAAGCAGTCACATCTGCTGGTAAAAATATTAGAGAAAGAATTAGATACTCTAATAATACCTGGAACACATTATCCCCATTTTAAAGTCTTTACATTGGCTGCCTGTCAGTTTTACTCAACTACTTTTATGTATTTATGTGGTAAAATCCTATTACATATTATACATTTTTAAAACATAAACAGCACAATCAAACATATGCATTTTCATTTTCAGCATTTAATGCACAGAAGCTTGAAGGTGTTGCTGCAAAATGTAGAGCATGTTTCACGTTAACAGTCTCTCTGCTGAGATATAAAATACTTCTACTGACCCTCGCTATTCTTTCTTTTCGTAAGTAGGGATGGGGAGAGTGTGTATACCATTCCCAGGCTGTCCCGCTGCTAGACAGGATTGTCTGTGTGGGCGTGTGTGCGTGTGTGTGTGTGTGTGTGAGTGTTATTGTTGGCCTGTGATATTGCTCAGACAGGAAGGAAGTTTGACTTTTTAGCACTGACTCTCCTCACTGCAAAAACTCTCTTACCAAACATTTACACACACACACACGCACGCACACACATTAGGAGGGTGTGAACTGTTGGTGATTCTGTTACAACAAACTCTGATCATCTCACACCCTGCAGCCTCTCTGGTCGTTGCTTTGCAGGCAGAAAACCAAAGCCATTTCTATTTACTTTCAGTCAGTTCAACTCCTCACACATTCTCATGCTGATGATGTCAACGCAAAATAGCCTAGAAACCAGCCTAATTCGTGTTGCAATGTGACCTCCTGTGTCACAATGAAGCCCACTGTGCTGTAGGTTTGTCTGGCTGCTTGTGTTTGTTTAAGAATGCAGCGCATCTCTCTATTCCCACTGTGCCTGGTTTATACATTTTTCATCATGTCTGCTACATAAAAATGAGCTGAATTACTGGGTCTAGTAAATTAATGCAGAAAACATCTCATTGTTATTTTCCATGTTATTGCTCATTTTATTTTCTCCTGCCGCGTTTCGCTGCCTCAGCCTCAGGTTCCTGCATTTTTTTCCCTTAAAAGCTTTATCATGTGTGTCCTTCCTTGTCCTCTCAGCCATACTGGTGGTGTTTGAGTTGGTCTGCTTCTTGTTTGCTTTGATTTTTAAATAGTTTGAATAAAGGGTTACATGAGTACGCTTGACTTGACTTTACTGGATACCAAGCATGCTGATTATGTGTTTTTACAGACTACTGTATTAGATCTCATCCTCCATAGCACAGTTGCCACATTGATCTGAGGTGACGTTTTGAAAATCGTAGTCAGCCGGATACCAGATCTGCCCTAATACAAATGAATTACATATACTTCTTGACATCAACTGTGCCACGTAGCTCTCAGTCTGTGAATTTATTTAGTTTCACAGCATTAGTATTATATTGATTTTATATTTGCTATTGCATGCCTTGCTTTCAGCATTCAAACATGGAAAAATTGCTTTGAACTAAACGCTGCTAACAAACAATGATTACTTCTTTCTCTTGCAGTAGTGTTACTAACTGGAGCTTATTTTGTCACCTAACAGCATTCGCTCATTATCCATCCAGGATGTGGAGGTGCTCTGGCATCAGTGGTTTCAGTGACAGGTCTCTTTTAGACAAATGGCTCTGCTTATCCAGTCTGGTCATGTAGAGACAGATGAGACAAACATAATCACTTAGCCAGCTAGCCAGGTACTGTACTGTCTGTGTGCTGATTCACTCGACAGATGCACAGCCACACTCCACTGAGACTCATGTATTCCTAAATTTAACTAGCCTGCCCCAGACCCGCACACAGGCATCTGGATTGTTGTGTATGGTATGTGCACGTAGATGTGTGCACGCTATTCTTCAGTTTTTTTGTGCATACGCTTGTGTGTGTTTCTCTGTTTGAGTTTGTGTGTGTTATGTAAAGTACGCCCAGGTGTCTCTCTGAGCTGTGATATAACTGTAAGGTTAGTAGGCTCCCAGCTGGGAGGGGTAGATAACTACCTATGTGTGTGTGTGTGTATGTGTGTGCATGCAGATTCTCTCAATGTTCTCCCCACTTTGGATCTGTCCTTAGATAAGCTGAGTATAACTGAGCAGGACTCCCATTTGACCTTGTGATGGTGTAAAGTTTTCTCAGGGAAACTGGCCAAATAAGGTAGCGCTCAGTCCTCAGGCCTCTAGCCTGTGAGTATACCTGACAGTGTTCACAGCACAAGCTCTCTGATCTCAGGCTTATGTTCAAAAGGCCCAATAATAGTTTAAAAATCAGATCAGGTAGCTGTGTTGTAGAGACAGTGGAGATCGTCAAAAAGGTTTTGAGTTTTTGTGTTAGGAAGGTTCCTACCTGAATTAATTGACCTGGAAGTATCTATGCTGTAGTCATGATATGAACCAATAAAAATATCTTATTGCTTATTTTAAATTAAATCCTCTTCCATCCCCACTGGCCCGTCAGTCAGTACAAACTCGTGCTGTGCAGCCAAACATTTTTCAAACACCCATAGCTTTATTTTAAATTCTACTGGAGATCACAACATTTCTAAATATACCAAATATGTCAGGTTGAATTTTGGCAAAATGCGTATAAAATGATGCACAAGAAATCCAGCGGAGCCATAAAAACACGGAGTCTAGAATATTGAATATTTCATGCAGTGCAAACATCATATAACTTCAATGAACAACTGGAACACTAACACAACTGAATGGAACCTGGATATTGAGGGGTTAAATGTGCTGTCTTTCTATCTTCCTTACTTGTGGTATATTTTCTCCTACAAGTTCCTTCTGCATTATTGCTTGACCACATGATGTTTTCAATTAAAGTCAAATTGGTTAGAAAATGAAAAAGGGCCTACTTTGATTAGACTAATAAGATACAGTCAGTGGTTTCATGATGCAATTTTGCATTTTTGGCAGCTGCAGGAGGCTGCAAATGTTTGAATCTGGTGATCTCAGTTATCCAGAAATTATAAAACACCATGTCAGTAAACTGTTCACTTCTCAGACTTTAATATCTTCTCCCTGGTGGCTGCAGGAAATGAGAAATATGGGTTTTTTCCAACAGCTTCAGCCACTGTTGGCGAGTACGACTTTGTTGATGCTGTTTGGAGCAATACTCTATTCTGCTCTTCAGTTATGATGGTTATGCTGATATGACTTCCTACCATTGCACATGCACATGCTCAGCACCAGCATACTAATAATCTGAACAAGCTTAGTGTAGCTGTTGTTGTTCTGCTAATACCATTGGTTGTTTATTTTAGCTTCAGTAACTTTTTTGTAGCTGCCATTGCTTTGCATCTTCTGTATGTGCAATTGTACTGTGCTACTGTGTGTTCTCTTTCATCCTGCTCTCACTCTACCCCTGCCCCCCCATATCTTTTTTTCTCTCTCTACCCAACCGGTCGAGGCAGATGACCGGCCACCCAGAGCCTGGTTCTGCTTGAGGTTTCTACCTGTTAAAAGGCAGTTTTTCCTTGCCACTGTTGCCTAGCGCTTGCTCAAGGTGGAATTGTTGGGTCTATACATATGGAGTTGGTTTAGACTTGCTCTATATTAACAAGTGCTATGAGATAACTGTTATGATATAGCGATATATAAAAATAAAATTGAATTGAATTGAATCTGAGGGCACTCATTCATATAGAGCAAGTCTATACTGACTCTTTAAACATTTTGTTTTCATTTTGACGACAACGTTTATTTGATTACACAGTGTCCATTCTCAGTATGATTATATTGTATTTATGTCCTTGCGTCCCCACCAAATAAAATTTACAAAACAGAAATAATTTGTCACAAAAAAAAATCAATATCAATTTCATCTAGTAACAGATATTCCAAATGTAATTAGTTAAGTATTCCGCTCCCAAAAACTGTATTTTGGTCACAGAGGAATAACCTGCAAAACAAGCAATCTCTTTGTTGTACCTGATGAGAATCCAATAAAGGATAAACTTTTAGAAACTACACTTCCCAACGAAGATTATGTGATATGGTCAACAGCTCCAAAACAGCTACAAAATGGTCCTTGTGGTGAAATGGTTTCTTCAACTGCTGTTTGCAAGGTCAAAAATAATCTTTAAAACTCAACATTCAACATTTATACCATGATGGGACACTAAAACACAGAAAATTAATAATAATAATATATTCATAGAATTTAATAAAAGTTTAAAAATGTCAATGTAAAAATAGATTTAAAAATCCTTCAGAGGACGTATTTCTATACTGACCTCCTCATCTCGTCATGGTAGAACTCAGACTGGCAAGTCATCATTTGCCTTTGCTCAGGGTTGTCAGGCTCTTGGCTTCGAACTCCCCCAAACACGTAGAGCTCCTGGCCAACGCCACACGCCACCGAACCAAACCTGACCAGAGAAATAAGAGGGTTAGGAGTGAGTAATATGGATAACAGCTAATATCCTGATATGTTATTTTTTTTCCCCCATATTCATACGTAACAGGATTAAACATATTCAAAATGTGAATAGATGTTTTGGAAAATCAATTGAGAAGCTGTTAAAATACAAGTGATATAATGACCAGACAGGAATGTCTGCTTTTAACTAATCCAGCAAATTTAATTACTGACAAATTAAGATACTTTAATCCATTTAAGCAAAAATCATAAAATTACAACATTGCCATGAAGCAATCCTGCTTTGCAACATCTCTCAGGATGACCGGATACAAGTGGAGATATTAAAGAGATACCAGGAAATAAATGGTGTAGCTTGTGTTACAACAGTGTTTTTTTCTTAGCGCCAACGTCTTTTTTCAGTTGTTCCCAATGAGAAAGAGCGCAAGAGGCACCAAGCATCTTTTTTCCCCAGAGTGCTCTGCCTTTTATGCAGTTGCTTCGAGCGCTTCTAGCTGAAAATCTCTGAACTTTTCAGAAAGGCGTCATCACTGGCACATTTTTCAGACAACCAATCATAATTAAATTAGATGGGGCTCGTCACTATGGTAACCAAGAAAATGGAGGTTGTTGTGACTGCATCGATCTGTCCTGAGCTTTATGAAATGTCAGACAGAAAAGCCCATTTGTGGGAGCAGATCGGCAGGAAACTGAATGTTGCTGGTGAGTCTTGTGCTTTTATCACCCTAGGCTTGCTGTCAGTTGTGTAGTCAACCCCTTAACTTAGTGTTAACATGTTGTCAGAGAAACAAAATCCACCTGTAGCATTCTTTTTCTCTCCCCAGAACCCTCCCGGATAAGAAAACACTAGTTTATATTGTCGCACTGTGTTTAGTTATATTGCCCACCCCTATTTTGATATATTAAAAGTTTGGATTTGAAGGGGGACTTTTCAATGCAAAGCTTGGACCAAGGATAAGCCAATGCGTCAATCAAATAATCCTGACACAAATTCTATTAACCGACCATGAAGAGAGGCTAACATTGATAAGGGACGGGCCTACTTATGATCAAATGTTTCACAGCAGAGTGGCTAATCCAGGAAAAACAAGGCAAAATGACAGAAGCAAACATGGTCATGGCCTTTGAAGTGATGTTTCAAGTTGACATTTGAATTGAAAATGGTGCCTACACAAATAAAAAATTAAAGTGTATAAATAAATAATGAGTCAGTCTAGACCTGCTCTATATGGAACAAGTGAAATGAGATAACTTTGTTATATGGCACTATATAAATAAAATTGAATTGAAAAAAGAAATCTGCAAAATTAAAGACTGTATGTTGAATATTAAGCTCACAGGTTGTGCTATGACTAACAAAATGTACATGGTGTGACTCAACAGCCTCAGTTCATCATCCTGCAAAACATTCTGATATGGCAGTATGACTGTGGTGTAATTTGACGGTGTCAATCTGAAACTAATACTGACCGGTCTGGGAGTGCGACAATAGCCATGGTGTTTCATTTCCTGTCATCTCAACCAAACAACTCAAACAAGTACAAAGTTAAGTATTGCAGGCAAAACTTACTTGTTTGTATTATACAGCAAGTGAGTAGAACATGTGAACAAAAATATCTTGAATGGACAGAAAAGCAAAGATAACAAGACAATAACAGAAGAAAACAATTATTCTCCAAACTGCTTGTATGTCAGCTGATCAAATCATAAACCCTCTTTCTTTTGTCTGGCTCAGATCACAACAACTAACACAATCAGAGGTTGTGTTTACCTTCTCTCTTTCAGAGGACAGAGGCCAGTCCAGTGCTGGGTTTTGGGGTCAAAGCATTCAACAGAGTCAAACAGCTTCCCGTAGGAGCCCCCACCCATGGCATAGATCTTCTTATTCATGGAGGCGTAGCAGCCAACCTGAAAGACAAGACGGACACGGCTGTAGAAGTCACA
The DNA here is from genome assembly GCA_036023855.1 of Gadopsis marmoratus. Taxonomy (NCBI): domain Eukaryota; kingdom Metazoa; phylum Chordata; class Actinopteri; order Centrarchiformes; family Percichthyidae; genus Gadopsis; species Gadopsis marmoratus. The sequence goes on along the minus strand of JAVQJF010028811.1, from coordinate 14,143 downwards.
GCATGTGGGAAGGGCTTTACTGTGGAAAATGAATCACTTGGTATAGGCTCTGTCTAATTCCTGGATAAGGGTTGTAATGGCCCTGGGCCCATTCTGCATGGCCATTTGGCCACAATTAAATATTAATTTATGTTTTTGCCTTCATTTTGATAGCTGCAGAAAATGAGGGGAAAGAGAGGAGAGATGCCATACAACGGAGGTTCACAGCTGAACTATAATTGCTACACAAGGTACAACACGCAGAGAGAGAAATGCACGTCTTCTTCCCCCTTCTCATCACTGTAATAAATGTATTCTCAATCACCACTGTCTAATAAACTATGAAACACATTCAAAGAGCAAGTTTTAGGAGATTCTTCGCATATCAGATCAGTCCATACAAACCATAGAGGCAAGCGAAAGAGGTTGCTCTTTGGTTGCTCTGCTCCCTCTCGTTAACCAGGTGCCAAATATCACGCAGTCTCTTTCCATAAATGTCCTGAGTTATGGGGGTAACGATCCAATATCATCGATGCAAAGTGAAAACATCGATCCATATACACAAGATCGATGCACCTTTATTTTGAAATTCCCAAGGCCTTCTATCCAAGCGCATCTCCTTCCCAAACATTCAAACAGTGCTAGTGCCATAATGGCAAGCAGCCAAGAAAAAGACGGTGAGGATATTTATTCTCCTCTCTGGAGTAAATCTACAGTGTGGAAATATTTGGGATATTGGAGAAAAGATGGGTCAAGCAGATGCCATATGCAAACAATGCCATTAGGAAATAAAATTCTGAACCTGGCCGGGAACCTAAAATAGAAATACGTCATTGATGCGGATGAGTATCACAGCTGCCATTTCATATTTAATTTGAGAAGAGTTTTGTTTACCAGCAGCTGAATATTAGCACTGCAGTAAGCTACAATTTCAGCACTGAAGCTGTAAAGAGTCTCTCCTGTGCTCCCCGACCACAGGCTGGAGGCTGAAGCAGGTCATTTCTGATGCAGCATTTTGTTACACAACAGATGTTAAATATTGCAGATTTTAGATTAATTTCCCTATTTCAGCAAACAAATACTTAAAAGTGTTCTTGACTACTTAATATGTTGCATAAACATTACTCAGACATATTTATTTTCAATACAAAGAATTATTAAGTACTCCACCATGAGAATGGAACATCTGCATTTAATAAGATAGTTTATTAATCGTTACCAAGGTTCAATGTGAAAATCAATCAGGGTTACTTTGACTGTTCTGACTGGGAGATGGTCAAAGACTCTTGCATAGACATTGAACTCACTGATGTAATCTGTTCTTATACCACCTTTTGTGAGAATATGATTATTGCTATTAAAAAGATGTAAAATCCTTGGATGTCTAAGGCAGTTAAGTCTAGTCTACAGAAGAAGAAGCTGTCCTTCAGACAAGGAGGGGCTTCTGTTATAGATGTAGGTAAAAGGGAGGTGAAAGTGGAAATCCTAAAGGCTAAACAAAAGTAAAATACTAAAGTAGAGAGCAAATTGGCTGTGAGGAATGGTCTGGCATGAAAATAGTTGGATAGAGCAGCACCTAATAGAGCTGAGGATGCTACAAACTATCTTTTGTTTAAAACACCTAGAGGGAAATAAAAGCCATGCTAGGTTGCTATTTGATTTTTCTTCTTTTTGCCCAGTCCTACTATAAATCGGATATAATTTATAAAGAGAATTTAATTACGGAGCACCTTGGTAGCTGAATGGTTATAGTGCATGCCATATAAGCGCAACGTCATGAGTTTGACTCCAGCTGGAAACCTTTGTTGCATATACTGTATATAGTATATATTTAATTTACATCATTACATTTAACAATAAAGTGGGGCTGGCTAAAGATGGCTGCAGTGTCTCAAGCTCATCCTCAACTCTATTTGTCATTGTTTTATTTTGCAGACCACACAAGCGAGCCCTATTATACAGTATGATAGAGCACAACTTTTGCACATCAGGTCATTTGTGTGCAACACAATGTGGAACATCCATGGCTGGGATTCCCTGTTGCTGTACCTGGAAAGCCTGAGAATGAACAAGTTCATTGCCAATGACTGCTTCACCGTAATTGTTGCACACAAGATACTTGATATAAAGTTAAGTACTGTGATGTGACATCATCAACGGTATTACATGCTCTACTATTCTGTGAATGTGATATTTGTATGTGTTGTTACCTTGCGGATCATGGTCATACTAGTCTGCATTCTCCAGGTATTGAAGTGAGGGTCAAACACTTCAACAGTGATCAGCTCTGTTTCTTCATTCTCTCCTCCGAGAACATATATCAGACCATCGAGCTCCACCACGCCAAAGTTCTGACGAGTCTACGTACATCAGTGACATGATAATTAAATCACTGCAATGTCCCACACATTCATCTACACATCATTTCATCTGAAATTGTGAAATCTCATTTGAAGGACAAGTATGACACCAAGCTCCATTGCTCACACATATACAGTCTGGGGTTGTAAGAACAACTCTACAACTCTACAAAAAATTGATTACAAACAAAACATATTAAGGTTCCAAATCTTTAGACTGACCTACTAGAGGAGCTCAGGATAGCCAGTTCTGTATCACCTTTTGAAATCATAAAATCCCATAAAATCTCAGAATTATGTTTTTTATTTAAACATAGTTATATTTTAGAAAGGTTTTTAATTTTTCCTTTTAGTCCTCTTACTTTGCGGTTATGTCTCCAACAGTGTATTTTTAATTTCAATTTAGGTAGCATTTTTAGTTTAAATTGATTAACATTATGAATTATATTCTAATATAACTCTGATTGAACTCTGATTTAAAACTTTAAGTATCAGAGCATTCAACAATACCACTGCTGACAACTAGTGGTCTTGATGTAAAATAAAAAGTAAGAGAACATACAGTAACATAACATGCATGGCTGCAGAAATACACTTTTTGATGGATTTATAATTTATTCTGCTTAAAATTCCTAAACAGCAGCAAATTCCAACAACAAAAATTATAATTTTCAAAACTTTTCAGTGTCTATTTGATAGAAATGTTGATCTTAGGGAAGAATAAAACTGCACAGTAAAATACAAGAAATAAAGGGGACAGATATTCTACTGCAAAGATCACTCACAGCTGTTTATATACTTATAATGGAGGGATTATTCTACTGCTGAAACCTCAGGAGAACTGCAGTTACAGAAAGAGGGGAGTATACCTGTAGCATTGGTGGTATGGGGCTCCAGGTGTTGGAGTCAGGGTCATATTTCTCTCCACTGTCCAAGACTGTGTTGTGTTCATCTGTTCCACCCATTACAAACAGAAAACCCTCTAACAGACAGGAAATACAATGTCATTACTACGCATTTGCTGAACCTGCTGTTTGGACTATTCTACTAAACAGAAATTATCTTGAACTCTAATCCTAATAATATTAGATGTTACAGATGTGTTGTCTGCATCGCTTCAGTTATGGCAGATGTTTTTTTCTGGCCCAATCCCAGCACTGACCGGCAGCAACCACCCCGTGGCCGAGGCGGGCGATGCTCATTGGCTGCAGCTCGATCCAGGCCTGTTTGTTGGTGTCGTACAGCGGACACATGCAGCGTGTCACAGCAGTCGGCTTCCTGCTTCTGTACAGAACAAAAACCATCAGACCAGACAGGATGTGAGTCGGCCATGTGATCTGGGTGAACTCAGCACCACTTCAACCTCTTCCTCTGGTTGTGGCCACATTTCACTTTAAAATACTTTATTTACAGTCATTGAGATACAAATCCTGTAAACTAGGATTTGAATGGGTTTTTAAAAGGCAAATGCTGACAGTTTGTATTGAAACTGATGATATCTGGAGTCTTCCAATTATATACTTTAATTCCAAAGAAAGTCTGTACATTTTAAACAGTTTGGTGTTTTTCCAAATGTTTTGTGATGTGGAAAATCTTCTTTGTAGGTCAGGATTGGACACGAACTCCACTGAACATCAAAGATTTTGATAATAGCAATGCTGCTAACAAATAATTTTATGAAGTCCAAATAGAATACAAATGATAAAAATAAAGACAATGGACAGCAACTCACTTGCGATCCTCTCCTCCGGCGATAACTATACACTCTGAGTAACCTCTGGGTTTGAAGGCAGCGAGCAGAGCCTCACCCTGCAGCTGACCATCCCTCAGCACCGGCTGACAGTACTCTCTGATCACCTCCCTCATCAGCAGCTCCCCCATGGCCTGATGACATACCATGCAGCACACAACGAGGTTAGCTACTAAGTTAGGACAGAAGAGGGTTTTGCCTCAAAAGCAGCATGCACAATGTGACACTTTGAGAAACACTTTTACAGGACATTCACATCATCACATGGGTTCTGTTGTTACACTATTGATAATACTATAAGGCATGGATTTCATTCTGGAGAGCACTTGGGATAGGTTCCCCTACCTGCTCTCTCAGGTAGCTCACGTCCAGGCCCTGCAGCCAAACTGCAGACATCACTTCCTTCATGTGAACCTGCAAATACAGATGGAATAAGACTCACTTTGTGTTTCAACAAAAACAAGCTTGCAGCACATAGCCAAATTAATTCATGTTTTTGGCTACTTGGGGACATGAGAACGATCTCTAAACATTGACAGATTATCATCTTATATAGTTTATATAGTGAAGTTGGCATCAAAATATCTGTCTCTTACATACATATACACACACACACATATATATACACACACACACACACATACAGTATATTGTAGTTATATATACATACATCTGTAGTTTTGTATATACACACATTTTTTACCTTATATTTTTCGTTTGCATGCTAGTTTAATTTACTACTTGTTGCACTATCACCTTTGCTGCTGTAACACTGCAGTTTCCTCACTGAGGGACTAATAAAGGATTATCTTACGATCGTATCTTATGGGATAAAACACTAGCTTCATACACTAACCAATTTGATACACAAAACTGTATTGAAAACTTACATTTATATTCCCATTTCAAGTTTATTTCAGTCAGTAAAATTGATGTTATTTTTCAAATCAGCAATTGGTCAATTGAGCAAAAAACTTGCCGGTCTACATTTTTCCATAACCTCTCCTCACCCCACTGAGCCTGAAGTGAGCATCACCCACCCTGCGATCCTCTGGGTCGTGTGCAAACCATCGCACCACAGCCTCCAGCACATGCTTTTCGTTGCCCACGTTCAACTTCTCCATAGAGAGCACCTCACAGAGGCGGTCCGGGGGCAGCTCCCAGAATTCCTCAGTGAACGCCACATCGGCAAAATGTGTTTGCAGGAATTCGGTGGCAGCATAGTGGACATGGTAAAGGCAGTAGTGTAGAGAGAAAAGTCGGATGCCAATGCAGTTCTCTGCAGTGATGCAGCTCTCTAAGAACTGGCAGCACAGGGACTTGAGGTCAGTCATGAGGAGCAGGTCTGATGCCTGCACCATGTCCTGGATGGTCTCTTCACTCAAAGTGATCTGCATGTGAAGGACAGACACAGACACAGACACATATGCAGGTAGTGAGACAAATAGGAAGGTGGGGCAATACAGGCAAAATGGATATCTACAACAATATATAAGGATGGAAAGGACACAGTTACTGTGCTTATCACACCTAAAAACCTAAACATGTCACTTAGCTTTTTAAAGCTTCCACTCACTTCACCACTGAAGATGTAGTCCAGAATCTGCTTCATGATGGGCATAGAGACCCCCTGCAGTTCGATTCTGTATGTAGACCCGTCTTCCTTTGGAGGATTGTAGTTCAGCTTGGTCCTAACAGGAAACCATGAACACAACTGAATATGAAGAACATGAAAATAAAAAACTACAAACCTGAAGCCCTTTTAATATTCTCAGCAATACCGTTACCATTGTGAAAGTGTACACACTCATGTTGCTTTAAAATTATAAACAACAGCCAAAGATAACGAATCATGCATGATCATATCTGGGCTGGTGTGCCTGATGCTGCTGAAGGAATACGGAAAATGTCTGACCTGATATAAGGGCTGGCAGCAGCCAGGATGTTTTTCTGGACAGGAAGCTCCTCTCCGTCAACCACCAGCAGCGCATCGTGGAAACTTTGCTCTTGCCAGAAGACGCGAAGGACCCTGAGGAGTTTCTGGGAATGTTGTGGGTCCGAAACCTTTGAACCGGTTTCACTTGATCCAGAATCGTGCATGTCTAGGCTAGACTTTAAACACATTGACAAGGGACATGCTTAAATTCGGCTGGCACAAAAGATAACCAACAACATTAATTGCAAAACAAAATGCATTTAACAATCAAGCTACTTCTCTAATTAGTCATCTAACGTTACACACCGCAGTGGCGAGGTGTGTTAAAATGTAAATGTTAAAATGTACCTGAAATAACATACAGCTAAGTGAATTAATTGACTGCCAAATATTGTGGAAAAACACAACGATTCATCTCACGAATCTGACAGGTTTCTAAATTAAGTTTGGGCAAGATGGTGGTGAAAAATGGTACGTAAAGGCTAGGCTAGTAGCAGAACAACCGTCTATAAACAATAGTTCCTATGTCGAAGACATATAGATATAATGTCGCTAGCAAAGTTATTTACAGTTCGGCAATGGAAGCGGTAACGTTAACTTCGGTAGTCTTTGTCCAAAGCTAACTTTAGTTAGCCAAATTACTGGCAAACGGGAAAGCTACAACGACACTAACGTAGGATGAAGCCCTGCACTCTTATGTTTACAATGGTTCAAACGTGGTGTGTCCTGTTTTTTATCTGTTAACAATTCAAGTTTAGTCATTTTAAGTGTCTTACCTCAAGATTACGAAATGCACTTTTCTTTTTATGGGCACAGGCTGTATCTAACTGCATTTTGGAAAACATGCGAGAATGTTGCAAGTGGACGTGAAGACATATTGTGCTACATTCAAGATCAAAAGACATATGATAATTCCTGTGTTAATATATAACTACAGTTTATGGGCTGCCTATCAAAATAATCAAACGATAAACAAATATATTCACATAATAAACAATTATGTATGCAAAACTCTCATAATAATAACAACCAAGACAACCGATTTGTTGAATAGCTTTAAACAAGTTGGGCACGCCTTTTATTATCACAGCCGCTTCGAATGTAGAATTCATCTAGCACCTGAACGCAGCATCTGCTTGGCGGAAGGCTCGTAGACAAGCAACGTTCCAATATTTTAAGACCATCATTTTTACCAACAGAATTGTGAATAACAACAGATATTAGCTAAGGTATATGAACGACTTTGTATAACATGTCTTTAAAACTATGAGAAACAAAACTTCTTCGCGTGTGCTTTGTTCAGATTTCGAAATGGATATATGAAGTGAGAATTTAAAAGAAGCGGAATGGGGCTACGTCCATACGGAAGAAAGCTAACGAGATTACCACCAAACAGTATTTCCGGTTTCGGTAAAACCCCCCTCACTAATTAGTGTTGTGCAGGCATGCGTTTTAGTGATATAAACCAGCTAAACAATAGGACTATGTCATGATGTATTAGTAAATCATATTTTCACCATATTATGGTAATGCTAGTCTGTGCAAGACTTTGCACTTTTAATTTGAAGGATAACGCGTCTTCCTTCTCTAACGCGTCTACTTATCGCTCGGTAACTTGAAACAGCATCTTGTCTCCGCCAAACGTAAATATTATTATGTTCCGCGCAGGATACATACAGGTAATAGCACTGACTACTTGTGAAGGCTAGACTATTATTATTTTGTGCTAGCTAAGAGGAAACCAACATAGCTGTAAAAATTGGCGGTAGTGGAGAAGTCAGTTACGTTATGTCCAAGCAGTCTTTCGCGCTTGGCTATAAGTGATACCTTCTTCCTTCTTCTTTAACCTGAATGTATCGTGTTAAATCAACAAATTTAGTATTTTATAATGGCTCATATGTGATATGCCTTTCGTTTCTAGCTCCCAATGTGATGTTGTGATAGAGGAACCACTGAGCACCGTAAATATTTGCCTGACGGAACATAACTGGAGGCACACCGTTTGAAACTACATACATGTCTCGGCCTGCTTGGAGCAGACTGTCTCCATGGATAGAGAATCTGCTCTTGAGCTATGACAGTCAGGAGGGGAGCAGTAGCGGGCGGCTGAAGGCTAATGTCATTGGAGTGGGTCAGATGTCTCAGTCCCAGTATCAGGGCTCCGAGGGCCCCACAGGGCTACTCTTCCTGTCCGATGGGGTGCTTCAGATCCCTGCCATTCTCACCGCATCAGCCTGGGAGCATCTTCAGGAGCAGGAGGACCGCGAGTGTTTCACCAGCCTGCTCAACACCACAGTGTGCATTCAGGACTACCAGCTGCAGTTTCACATGTCCCCCGAACAGACTAAATGCAGATTCTTCTTATCAGTGGGAGAGCTGGCCACAATTGCCGCTGGTCCAATTAAAGACAAGACCCCTTGCTGCACGACATTGCCTTCTGTCAGGCTGAAGATATGCAAGACATGGAGGGCCCTGCTGGGTCAGGTGGAGGTGCAGGATTCTCAGAAAGGCCAGTGTGGGTTTGACCTGTCAGAGCTACTGGGAGAGTGGCAGCATGACTGTCTGCAGTCTGTGCTGGAGGATGTTAAGGAGAGGCTGATGATAGCGAGCAGCCGCCCCGTGAGCCCACAGCCCTCCACTTCAACTTACACCTCACCGCGGACCCACCCAGACACATTCACTGCCACGAGCTGGGATGTTGACAGGGTCAGTTATAAGGGAGTGGAATGTTTCAGTGTCCCCTTAAAGTGTCTTCTCATCCCAGAGGAAGATGCTCAGCAGCTGCAAACACCACAGAATGTTGGAAGCAGGACATCAAGTGGGCTGTCTGCTGCCTCTCAGGACAGAGTTTTACCACAAGTCTGCAAACCTTCAGAGACAAAACAGCCTTCTGTTGATGCTGCAGAGTGGCAAATAACCGAACCAGCAGTTGTAGTGGTAGATCGTGACGCCAGTGAGAACTCTCCTCTTCCTGTGGATGACAGCATGCTAGATGAGGACATTATCAGAGAGGTGATTGCCAGTGAGATCAGGCTTTTACCCCACCCTTGGGACATCTATCCTCCATGTGACACCTCCTCATCCCCAGAAGCAACACCAACTGACTTGGTGCACAGTCCCACTGCTGATGAATCTAACCCTGATTATACTGCGAACTTAAGCAGCACACACATTCCTGTCCACAGTTCAAAGGAATCCCAGCAGACATCGGAGCACAGCTACTTCCCACCATACCAGAAGCTGCCACACTCAGCTGGTCTCCCTGCCACTACCAGTTCTTCAACTTCTGAGAGTCCACCAGAACCCTTTACTGGACCGTCAAACCTGTTGCCTGCCACAGACGAACACTGCACCGACACAGCGCAACAAAATCTTCAAGCTTTGGACAAAGAAAGATGGATTTTGGAGATGGACATGGAGGAGACTGTTGAGAGAGAACATCGAAAGGCAAAAAGAAAGAGAAGTGAGCCCACAACAGAAGTGCTAACCACCTTGGTAGATGAGCAAGCTCAGATCAGTGGGAGCCCTCCATCTTGGCTCTTTGACACTCAGGCAGGCTCCGGGGCAGAAGAGGGCAGCAGTCACAAATGTGTTCAAACTGTAGGGGCTGTCTCCAGAAAGACTCCCACTGTTCACAGCGATGGCAGGCTGTTCTCTTACTCTTACCATGTCTCTGGACAGAATCTGCAGGATTTCGGTGGATTCAAAGTTGCTGAATCCTTGCTGCACTGGGCGGTGAAATATCTTGTTGTTCCAAAGCAGATAGATAATCTACACAACACATCGATAACCTCCAATCAAACGTCGCCTGACGCGACAGAGGTCACTTCCCTTTAGGTTCAAAATATTGAAAGATCGTTGTTCTGTTATTGTTTTATTGTGACTCATCTTAATGTTCCAGAGTAGTTCTGTATAGTTGAGTCTATTTTGTACAGTATGTCTTGAGCACTGAGTAAAAAGTCTATAGTTGTTGGAAAGAATATTGTTACATGTTCACTGAAACATTTTAAGCTTGTCCATTTTAATCAAAAATAAAGAGAACACAGTTTCCTTAACCAAAGTTGAATACTTTCTGTTCAAGGTCCAATTACCAGCTTTTTCTGGAGCTTTCAACCACATGTTGTGGTGTTTCTCAGCAGATGTTTGCTCAGTTGAAACCTAGAAATATTGAAAGTTTGATCTTATGTTGTAATGATAAACTCATTGAAGTTTTTTCTCAAGCTATCTGAACTTAACAAAAAATATTAAAGTTGCAGCTTGTGGGTCTATCATCAAAACACACTTCTGACACATTATGGCCTTATTAGCTTTTGCAGGAGCCATTTATATATCTTGCAGTATTATTTTGGACACTTGGTGGCTTTATTAGATGTACAGGGCTTTATACATTGGGGAATATGTGACTGGAAATGGCAGGCCCACAGTTCTCACCAGGCCAGCAACAGAGCACCACAACAACCTGCAGAACTGAAAACCTGCTGTTCATGTCTTTGTAAAAATACTTAAATAAACATCAAACTAAACAGAAAATAATGACTGGAAAATCTGTTGCATTGAGTCAGTGTAAGATCACTCCTACCTGTGTGTTAATGGCAGCTGCAAAAAGTACATTGTAAAACTGAAAAAGAAAATGCCATTACAAAGTTTATATGGCGAACATATTGGCAGACAGTTGCCTTTAAAGAACCGGCTAGTTGCTTACTTTATTGTTTAGTGCTGGTCAGATTGTGTACAGTGAGTTTATCAGAGCTTTTTTCCTTTTTTTTTTAAACTGAAAACAGCTGCCTGCTGCTGCTGAAAACTAGGTTGACGAACAACGAACAGTTAAAGGCTGCAAAAATAAGTTTATAGATAATGGTCAAGGGACTGAAGTGACTAATCATATCAGAGGATCAAATTATATTAGACATTAAAAATCACTTGTACAAACCCACACAAGTTTCCATCATTTAACTATTGAAAGTAGAAAACACCACGGCTTTCCTGAGTTTTAACTAACTTTAGGGAACACGGCAGGACATTTATGCTACTCATTATTTTAAGTTTAGATTTACAAGATCTCAGGATTAGTAGTTCTGAAATTATAACTAGGATTCTAATTTACTTGAAATTCATTCAACCTGATTCATTTTATGAAGCTAATGATCAAATATTAATTGATTGAACCAAATCCCTATGTAATGTCTTACTTGAACACTTATATACGATTGTAAAATAATAGGACAGCAGTAACACTTGTGAAACTAAAGCAGTTTTCTATTTGTCCAGAAGATGTCACCAGATACCACACATATTTGAACTTGGAATAGAAATGGTATGAAGTTGAGAGGTGCAGGGTTTAAATGCAAATAATTGAGAATGCTAGTGACTTGTAACCAGAATGGATACCAGGTCAAAATCTCAACATTCCTACAACATTACCATACAGAAGACTAATTGATCATTTTAGATAATGTTCTTTCACAAAGTGACTGTTGCTGTAATAGTTGCAACAATGGAATGAAGTTGGCATTTCTGCCCATAATTTATTCCCATAATTGCAAGTCACCTATTGAGACACCATGACAACTTCTTCATCCACTGGTATTTAACAGTGGATGAAGAAGTTGTCATTAGCTCAGTGGTTAAATGGATTGAGTGCACAAAGGTGTGTGTTGACACTTTTTTGGCAAGGTGTAGTGATTCTTAAAGTGCCCCTCTGTTCACAAGTGTGCTTTGTTTTCTATTCCCTCAGTTAGAATGTTGGAGCTTCACTGTGCAGAATGATGTTTTGACACTGGAAAGCCATTTTCACATTCATCTGCAGCACACCCTGGAAAGTTTCTCTGTGCTCACCTTCAGTGAAGTAGACATCTTGTTTCCACCAGTTAAACTTCTGAAATGAAAATATGTCCATATTCATGAATTCTGTAATTTTCTATGTGGGATTTGTAGATGTAAGAATTTTAATTAGATAATTGAACATTTTTGTGAAAAAGTATATCCACACCACAAATTATTATTCAAAGCAGTATTTATGTCTTACACATCTACAACTATATACAATAAACTGAAGATCAGCAAGTCACATCTTTGAGGGTAAACTCTAAAGACGAACTTGGAGAGGGGAACAGACCTGTAAGATATTTAACATTTCTATTTGCCTAAGTCAATTTAAGAAGAAATTGATAGCTCTCTGCCGCTCAGGTCATGCTTTATTTAAATTTATTAGGACAGGAAACAGTAGAGGCTAGGTCAGATTTAGGCTGTTTTGCCTGGTTAGAACTGCTTGGTTAACCTACCAGGTAAATTAATTGAATTTAATTAAATGACTAATAGTTACCAAAAGCTTTGGAATTGGTCCAGTAGGTCCCTTCCAGCAGCATCTGGACTGTCTCTGTATTAGTATTAGTTAAGTATTAGTCATTTTGACCCCAACATTTGTAAATAAATAAATACAAAAATAGGGCCCAGGACTTTTGTACATCCATAGATGGTACTATTAGATAAAGAGGGACCATGTATTTAAAATGAAACACTGGGTAATCTATTAATAATGTATTTGAAACTTTGAAAATGTCAAATCCTGATTGCTGTGACATGTACACATCAGATACTTGCATGCTAGCTTAGTTTTATTTGCTCATGAATCACCGTCTGCTGAGAGAGAATCAGAGAAAAGACCAACTTCTGAGTTTATCCACTGAAAGCTCCAAACCCCTAATGTAAGCAGGAGCCAGCTGTGCGCACTTGTAAAGTTGTTATAATCCTCCTTTGACCTATAAACAGGAAAATACATAATATAAAGCATCATGCTCACATCTACAAATAATACACTGTCCATGTTGTCCTTGTAAGGCAATACAGTACTAAGCGCCTGCCTTCAGCTTCTTAAAGGACAATGAAAACCCCAAGTTTAATATTGTTCAGCTCTGATACAAACAAAGACAATATCTAGAACATGCAGCTTAATCCAATGAGCAGAGTCACCACATATGGCTCTTTCCGAGTGACTTTGTGTATCATTTTAGTATTCTGTATGTGTGATGCAATTGTGTATTTTTTATATTATAATGGAGAGCAAAAATCAAGCAAGAATATATTTGGAATACATGTCCTAAAACATGTCGATTCAGGCGACCACCCAAGCCCCATATTGCCTCTCATAACTGATAGTAGGCCTATTAAGGTAGGACAAAATCATAAGAACAGATGGGGAGCAAATAACAAATATTGCCATTATCGGTGTGTAATTAGCCCGTGTTCAAATAACTTGTTTTGTTCAGTTTACAACAAGGATGGATTGGCATTTAGACAATGTGGGCAGTCTATGGTGTAGATGTAGTTCAGGTAGATATACAATGCACAAAGGGTATATGGTGTGTGCCTGTGAGGGGGGATCAATGGGGCCTAATAGCAAATCTTTGTCATGAACAATGATATAAACAATGACATAAAGATAAAAGTAGCATATTAGCTAGCAGGAACTAGGTAATGTTTGGCATTGTTGAAAGAATTTAACCAATAACAATTATCAGAATATTACAATCTAACATAATCCAGCATGAATATGATCTTTATGAAATATATGATCACTGTGTCCAGAGCTGTGGGCTCAGCTCTGGTCCTTCTGAGTTTAAGTTTGTGCTGTTGTTGTCAAATATCATATTATACTGTATAGATAGGGGTTTTTCAATTCAATTCAGTTTAATTTATATAGCACCATATTGTAACAAAGTTATCTCAGTGCACTCATTCATATAGAGCAGGTCTAGACCAAGTTATAGCAGCCTGATAGTAGAGAGTTGCAGTAGTCCAGCCTAGACATAACAAATACGCGGACAAATGTTTCTGCATCTTTTTGAGACAGGATGTGCCTGATTTTTGCAATGTTACGTAGGTGAAATAAGTCATCTAGATTTTTATGTCCTTGAGACAACTAATTGATTGGTTTCATCAGGCTTGATTGATAAATATAATTGGGTATTATCTGCATAACATTTTATGGAGTGTATCCTAATAATAATGCCAATTAAATGTTCCAGTTTCTGTAACAGAATGTGATATTGCCAGACTGAACGTGATTCTTCCAGATTGGCGGAACGCCATTTCCTTTCAAGTTTACATGATGTTTGCTTT